>JASDQU010270210.1:0-13928 GCA_032191745.1 Picea mariana
GAAGACTCATATGTAATCGAATCTTCCTCCACTTCCTCAATAGAAAAATCCCTTTTATTTTCACTACTAGAAGAACTAATAAGTGACTCTAGAATATGAGATCCAAATTCTTCAAAACAATCTTCAAAAAGTAAATTAGCTAGAAAAACCCTTTTATAATGCTCACTGAATGCAGCATGGAACTGTTCCCGGGAGGATATGCTAGCATAGGGAAAGGATTGATACCACTCACGATCATATCTGATCCAGAATTGGATCTAGGAGCTTCATGGGGCTTAGAAAGGCCTAAAATTCAAAGTTTTTGAATGCTCAATAAAATGACATGATTATGCAATGCTCATCGCAATCTTTTCGACGATGCAAATGAATTATAAATCCAACATCGTATGCAAAAGTTATCGCATTTGGAAGTTTTACATAAGCAAGTAAAAAGTCAAGTGGTCAAAGGACACGTCGCATATTCTGGAGTTTGCACATGGCATGATCAAGGTGACGTGGAAAAGTGCATAATTGACACATGGCAAGTTGCATATGACAAGTGGCAAAGTTCTGTGTGGACACTTGACATCTGACTGATTTCTACATAGGCCAATCCCATGACAACATGTGGCATGTTGGTATTGGTAAAATATGACAATTTATTAATTTTAAGGAGGGCATTATATATTATAATATATATGATTATTTTTAAAACTATTTTTTTCTCATTAAAGTGGATAAGCCACAAATATTTTATAAAGTGGACAAAGTACCCATTTAAAAAGGGATATGGTATGCCACGTTGTGGTATTATGGTTATAAAACCATATGTAATATGGTTTGGATATGCCATATTAAAATCACTTTATGCAWTTTTTATGCCACGAATATGGCTAAGTGGGTGTTAAACCATATTAAAAAAAGACACCAAAATTTGTTACAACATGCCACATATCAGAAACTTTGGCATATGGTTTATTTAAACCATATATGCCATATACTATGGAGATTTGGCYCGATTCTATGTCAAAAMAAAATCATATATGYCATGTACTATGGAGATTTTKCCTGATTCTATGCCAAAAAGTTGGGAGGTTGGGATTCGAAATTCTCACCTCATTCGTTTTAAACCAAAATATTTACCAATGCTGCCACAGGTCAAATTTATGTAAATTAAAGAAGAACAATGTTATTTATGCAAAGAAAAGCAACGAACTAGGAGAACTTTGGAGGCCATTTCCAGAGGCCATATTCAGCCCTTTTTAGTGTCGTTAGTTGCATTGGATTTTTGAGGTAAAGCAGAACACAGTGAGATCAGAATAGATTCAATTTGATGTACTTTTGATGTACTTTGCAAGCATTGAATGATTAATAAAGAAGCCTCCCCCACTTAGACAAAGGCCCGGAGACGTAGGCAATTTTGTGTCGAACTCCGTTATCACTTCTCTTGTTATGATTTATTGTTCTTATTGCTTCAGTTCAGATATGTATATTGTTTTATGGCTGCTATGTTCCTTCATTAAATTCATCCTCTTTCATTCAGCTTCATAAATGGTTAATTAACACATGCAATTAATAACTCAACCATAGTCATTAAAAGATCTTTTCGGATCAAGTGGTATCAGAGCTAGTTGACGTTTGGATTTGAGTTTTGCATGTTAATCAGGGAAAAGATACAACGTTGTGAAGGCAATCTTGTTGTAGAGAATCCATTAATTGGATTGAGAAAGAGAGCTTCTCATAGTGAGAAGATGGTATCGGAAGAGGGACTTTATCTTGTTGAGAAAGAGTTTCAAAAAACTTTCCTTGCTATGTTGGAGATGGTGAAAGTTTTGTATGAGGATTACTTGGAACGAAAGAGACCGGTTCTTGGCAAATCTTCAAAGGGAAAAAGTGAAGAGGAAGAGGATCCTCCTTAGATTCCTCCTTCACCTTCATCATCACCTCCTTTTTCTCCTTCTTCTTCGAGTTCAAGTTCTAAATCTATTGCAAAGAAACATGTTCATAAACATAAGAATGAAATGCCATTTAAAACTTGATGTTAAATTTGAGTTGCTGACATATGATGGTGAAGTAAATGCAGAGAAACTTGACAATTGGGTTAGGAAGATGGAGGTTTACTACAGTGTGCAAGAGATCAGGGATGAGGCCACACAAATCAAGTCGTCATCTTTGAGACTTCCAGGCACAGCTCTCATATGGTGGAAAAGAAAGTTGCAAAATGGAACACAATAAGTGGGTAATGTATTTCCATCATGGAAAAGATTCATTTCTTCACTTAGGAAACAATTCTATCCTTTGGGTTATAAAGAAAAAGCATTAATTGAATGACAATCTTTAAAACTAAGAAAAGGACAAACAGTGCAAGAGTATACTGATGGATTTTGAAAAATGGCATTGATGTTAGCTATCCCTTTACATACACAAGAAACCCTTATGAAGTACACAGGAGGTTTACCTACACATATTAGAAACACTATATTCATGTTTGGATCCACTAACCTTAATGAGGTTTCTGTTCAAGCAACAGACATTGAAGAAGGGCAAAACGACAAGTTCAGTGGTGAAAAAAGAAGAGAATCCCTCTTGCAAGAATTGCAACAAAGAGGGACATGATGAGGACAGATGTTGTAAGTTGCATCCAAAGAAGAGGCCAGAGTGGTTCAAGGAAAAGAAGGGAAGGCAACAGTGGCAGTGACAATAAGACCCATAGACTTGGGATCATATTCGGGTGAAAAATCTAAGGTCTCATTGGCTGGTATGACAGGTAAAATTGGTGAAGGCATTGATTGTAGAAGTAACTTTTTTCATATAAGGAACATCATGTGGCACACTAAGACAAACACATTGATTGACAGTGGATCTCAATCTAATCTAATCTCAGAAGAATTGGTTAAGCAATTGGGGTTAAAAACACAAGCACATCATAAGACTTACACACTTAAACGGATAAGCAACCATCATCAAATGCACATAACAAAATAGTGCACAGTAAAATTTTCAATTTTATCTAAGTATGTGGACAAGGTAACATGTGATGTAGTTCCATTAAGTGAATGTGGAATGGTCTTAGGTAGTCCATACTTATATGATCGTAAGGCAATCTTCTATAGGACAAAGAATCAATATCAATTAACCAATGCAGGTCACGATTATGTGGTTCATGTTCATCATGTTAAGGAAAATACAACACTTCAAACACTAGAACAATTAAAGAAGGAAGTTCAAGAAAGAAACAAACCAATAATTGTTTCAAATGAAGTAATCAATCTTAAGCAAGAACATGAAATTATTGTTGAATGGAAAATCAATCACAGGTTGCTTCAAGATAAGCTCATGTCGTGCAAATATTATAAGTACATCAACTGATTTGTAGTCATCATTTTGATGCTATTATTAGTAATGTTGTATACATGGCTGATAGTGGCTTCGGTAAGATGTAACAGGGTTCAAATGGCTAACAATATGTTGTCAGTTGTCATGATTGTGTTACAGTTGATCTTGATGAGACAGGTGCACAGGAAAAAGTTCAAAGACAAAGGACAAGTCGGGTGGCCTATCCCAAGATTCTTGATTGGTCAATAACCTTTTGGGGACCAAAAGGTATTTTAGTGGGGAGGTGTGATCCAGAATTAGATCCAGGAACTTGATGGGGCTCAGAAAGGACTAAAATTCAAAGTTGTTGAATTCTCAATAAAATGACAATATCATGCAGTGCTCGTCACAAGCTTTCTGATGGTGCAAAGGAATTGTAAATCCAACATTGTATGCAAAAGCTATCGTATTTGGAAGTTTTACATAAGAAGATAAAAGGTCAACTGGTCAAAGGACATGTGGCACATTATGGATTTGGCACGTGGCATAAACAAGGTGACATGGAAAATTGCATAATTGACACATAGCATGTTGCATAGGTGACAAGTGACAGAGTTCTGTGTGAACACTTGACATCTGACTGGTTTCTACTTAGGCCAATCCTATGACAACACATGGCATGTTGGGATTAGTAAGATATGGCAAATTATTAAATTTTGAGGGCATTATATATTATAATATATATGATTATTTTTAAAACTATTTTGTGCTCATTAAAGTGGATAAACCACGATATTTTATAAACTGGACAAAGTACCCATTTAAAAAGGGATATGGTATGCCACGTTGTGGTATTATGGTTATAAAACCATATGTAATATGGTTTGGATATGCCATATTAAAAGCACTTTATGCAATTTTTATGCCACGAATATGGTTAAGTGGGTATTAAACCATATTAAAAAAAGCCACCAAAATTTGTTACAATGCACCACATATCGGAAACTTTGGCATATGGTTTATTTAAACCATATATGCCATATACTATGGATATTTGGCTCGATTCTATGTCAAAAAGAAATCATATATGCCATGTACTATGGAGATTTGGTCCGATTCTATGACAAAAAGGTGGGAGTTTGGGATTCAAAATTCTCACCTCATTCTTTTTAAACCAAAATATTTACCAATGCTACCATAGGTTGAATTTTTGTAGATTAAAGCATAACAATGTTATTTATGCAGAGAAAACGAACGAACTAGGAGAACTTTGGAGGCCATTTCCGGAGGCTATACTTAGCCTTTTTCAGTGCCATCAGTTGCATTGGATTTCTGAGGTCGAGAAAAAGACAATGAGATTAGAATGGATTCTATTTGATGTACTTTGAAAGCATTGAATAATTAATAAAGAATCCTCCCCCATTGAGACAAAGGCCCAGAGACGTAGGCAATTTTGTATTGAACTCTGTTATCACTTATCTTGTTATGGTTTGTTGTTCTTATTGCTTCAGTTCAGATCTATATATTGTTTTATGGCTTCTATGTTCCTTCATTAAATTCATCCTCTTTCATTCAACTTCATAAATGGTTAATTAACACATGGAATTAATAAGTCAACCACAGTCATTAAAAGATCTTTTCAGATCAATATCCCTCTCATGAGTAAATGAACATCTTCATTAATACATCCTCATGAAGGATTCAACATTGATGCATGAGTTCATGAAACTCAAGAAAATGCTCAACAGGGTTGTCATCTCTATGTTCTCTAAATCTAGGTAAGAAATCACCCCACTCATCTATATTAGGATCAACATTTCGAAAACTAGGAACAACAGAGAAATTAAAAGGAGAAAACCTTTGAGCCAAAATGGATTCCATCTGAAAATATCACTTCTTAAAACTGTGGATTCTATCCTTTAACCATGGAGTCGCCAGGTGAATGATCTGCTCTCTAAATGTGTCTGGTATTTTTTCACTATCAAAGATCATATTTGATCGTTGTCATTCTCCTAGGGAAATATATTTTGTTACTCCATTCCCTGGAAGCGTGGCCATAAGATGTTGGATAACACTTCCCTACAAGGTGCTAAGAACAATAGATCAGGTGCTTTATAATTAAATAGTTGCTCTTACCTCTTCTTCAACCTGTAAGTCGAGCATGTATATCATTGATGTTCAAAACACTAACTACACCTCAGTTCCTTTGTTGGGATATGGAGTATTTATTCAATCTGAAACTTAAAACTGTAGCTACACCCTAGTGCCTTTGTTGGGATATGGAGTCTTATTGTTTATCTACACGAAAACTACTAGAACAACAAACACATTGAAAACAACCTATGAACTAAAAAATTAACTAATCGAACTAAGAGATTATTCTCCCACTATCTACTATATTCAACTGAAAACCAAGTAATCATGTGTAATCAGATTTCCAGTGAAACCAAATCACCATATTCCCAAAATCCATCCTTGAGTTGACCAACAAAATCAAATTATCAAAGAATAATCATTCCAAAACTTGAGGTGGCCTAGCTCTGCCCTTTAGCAGTCAGGTGTATACTTTAGGACCAACATCTTTTGGTGTCGTTGCCAAGGAACATAGTAACATAATATCTTTCCATGGGAGAATGACAATGATCAGATCTGATCTTTGATGGTGAACAAAGACCATACACATCTAGACTATAGATCATTCACCTCGTGACTCCATGGTTAAAGAATCCAGTGGTGACTCCACAATTTTATGACATCATATTTTCAGATGGAAGCCATCTTGGATCAGAGGTTTTCTCCTTTTAATTTCTCTATTGTTCTTGGTTTTCCAAATGTTGTTCCTACTATAGATGAATGGGGTGATTTCTTTCCCAGATTTAGAGAACATAGAGATGACAACCCTATTGAGAATTTGCTTGAGTTTCATGAACTCATGCATCAATAGGGAATCTTTCATGAGGATGTATTAATGAAGATGTCCATTTATTCATTATAGGGAGATGCTCATGAGTGGTATCAATACTTTCCCTTTGCTAGCATCTCCTCCCTCGAAAAGTTCCATGCTACATTCAGTGAGCATTGTAAAAGGTTTTTTCCAACTGATTTACGTTTTGAAGACTATTGTGAAGAATTTTGATCTCATAATCGACAGTCACTTATTAGTTATTCTAGTAGTGAAAATAAAAGGGATATTTCCGTTGAGGAAGTGGAAGAATATTCGATTACATATGAGTCTTCTTCTGATTCTTTTATTCAAAACTATGATGTTGGGAATTATATTAATGATGAAAATGATGATAACAAGGCTTTGGATACATCTTACATTATTGTAGATGTCTCAGTTAATCGTTGTTATGATACATCTATTGTTCTATGTTCTCATAAATATTTGATTAATTATGAGGAAAGTGATGTTGAAGGTCACAAGCAAGTTGTTCCCCTTCCTTTTGAAATTTTTAAGCAACAAGAAATCTATAAGTCTGAAGATGACATTCTGGAGCTAGAACAAGGAAAAACCAACAATGTAGAAGATATACCTATTCATTTCAAACAACAAAATGAGCAGTATCAGGAGTGTTTTGCTTCTCTTTATGGGTGTGAATCACATGACTTTTTATTTCAACAAGGAAAGGAGCAGGTCAGTCTTGTTTATAATGAAAATATCACACAACAACAACTTTGTCCTCTCAACCAGTTGGATGATTTTCATGAGTTTCAAGATCCAATAGTGATATGGATGGATTCTTATTTTTCCAAAATCTCAAATTTGGTAAGTTTTAGCATGATCAGCTTTTGTAGCCGTGAGTACAAGATGCCTGCTGATTTTTTGTTTTATATGATATATCCTCTTTGTACTATTCTAAATAGTGACATGCACGAATTTATGGTTCTCAGTCAAATGGCTTCTTGGGTTTCACTGGAAATATGATTACACATGGTTACTTGGTTTTTAGCTGAATAGAGTAGGTAGTATGAGAATAAGCTCTTAGTTCGAGTAGTTAATTTTTCAGTTCACATTTTTTTTCAATATGTTGGTTTTTTAGTAGTTTCCTTGTAGATCAGCAATAAGAATCCATAGACCAACAAAAGAAATGGTGTGTAGTTTTAGTTTTAAGATTCATATTGAATAAAGACTCCATATCCCAACAAAGGCTGGAGTGTAGTTGTTGTTTTGAAATTCAAAGATATACATGCTCGACTTATCGACAGAAAAAGAGGTAAGAGAAGGAAGGCTAGAGCAGTCATTTAATTCTAAGGCACTTGATCTACTATTCTTAGCACCTCACAAGGAAGTGCTATCCCAAGTAGGAGCCAATGTTAATACCTAATTCTGCACCCCTGCCCTTCACTCTCTCTTTTCTGTATACCTTCCTAGAAATATTTCGTCTTAAGATTGTTCAAGTTAGTTTTCCATTTTTTCAATGACTTGGTTTTCCTTTTTGTCTTGCTTGCCTAATTCTTTGCACATAGTTTTTTTGTTTTTCTTGAAGGGTAAACACATATCATGATTTGGTTTGAATTACTTGTCATCTTGTTTTCCATTAATTGATCTTATAATAGGTCAATCAAGTACGTTGTATGCATAGGGAACAACCATAGGAAAAAAACACAGCATTCAAAAGCAATCAATTTCGGGCTCAGATAGTGGGAACAAACATGTTAAAATCACAACGATGGAGATCTAATAGGCCACTCAGATCGAATCTTCCTCCACTCCCTCAATGGAAAAATCCCTTTTATTTTCAATACTAGAAGAACTAATAAGTGACTCTAGAATATGAGATCCAAATTCTTCAAAACAATCTTCAAAAAGTAAATTAGCTGGAAAAAACCTTTTACAATGCTCACAGTATGCAGTATGGAACTATTCTAGGGAGGAGATTCTAGCAGAGGGAAAGGATAGATACCACTCATGAGCATATCCCTCTAATGAGTACATGAACATATTCATTAATACATCCTCATCAAATATTCCCCACTAATGCATGATTTCATGAAACTCAAGCAAATTATCAGCAGGGTTGTCATCTCTATGTTCTTTAAATCTGGGCAAGAAATCACCCCTCATCTATATTAGGAACAACATTTGGAAAACTAGGAACAAAAGAGAAATTAAAAGGAGCAAACCTCCGATCCAAGATGGCTTCCATCTGAAAATATCACTTCTTAAAATTGTGGAGTCGATGCTTTAACCATGGAGTCGCTAGGTGAATGATCTACAGTCTAAATGTGTATGGTCTTTGTTCACCATCAAATATCATATATGATCATTGTTGTTCTCTCGGGGAAAGATATTTCATTACTTCGTTCCATGGCAATGACACCAGATGATGTTGGTCCTAAAGTATGCACCTAACTACTAAAGGGCAGAGATAGGCCACCTCAAGTTTTGGAATGATTATTCTTTGATAATTTTATTTTTTTGGTCAGCTCAAGGATGGGTTTTGGGAAGATGGTGATCTGGTTTCACTAGAAATATGATTACACATGATTACTTTGTTTTCATCTGAATATAGTAACTACACCCTAGTTTCTTTTTTCGGTTATGGAGTTTTTATTCAATCTGAAACTTAAAACTACAACTACACCCCAGTGCCTTCGTTGGGATATGGAGTCTTATTATTGATCTACACGAAAAATACTGAAAAAACAAACATACTGAAAACAATTTGTGAACTAAAAAATTAACTACTCGAACTAACAACTTATTCTCCTACTACCTACTATATTCAGCTGAAAACCAAGTAATCATGTGTAATCAGATTTCCAGTGAAGAAAGATCACCATCTTCCAAAAACCCATCCTTGAGATGACCAAAAAAATCAAATTATCAAAGAATAAACATTCCAAAACTTGAGGTGGCCTAGCTCTACCCTTTAGCAGTCAGGTGTATACTTTAGGACCAAAATTGTATGGATCCATTTTCGAGGAACATAATAATGAAATATCTTTCCCTAGGAGAATGAAAACGATCAGATCTAATCTTTGATGGTGAACAAATACCATACACATTTAGACTGCAGATCGTTCACCTCGCGACTCCATGGTTAAAGGATCCAATGGTGACTCCACAGTTTTATGAAGTCATATTTTGAGATGGAAGCCATCTTGGATCGAAGGTTTTCTCATTTTAATTTCTATATTGTTCTTGGTTTTCCAAATGTTGTTCCTACTATGGATGAGTGGGGGGATTTCTTGCCTAGATTTAGAGAACATAGAGATGACAACCGTGTTGAGAATTTTCTTGAGTTTCATGAACTCATGCATCAGTAGGGAATCTGTCATGAGGATGTATTAATGAAGATATCGATTTACTCATTAGAGGGAGATTCTTGTGAGTGGTATCAATCCTTTCCCTCTGCTAGAATCTCCTCCCTCGAATAGTTCCATGTTGCATTCAATGAGCATTGTTAAAGTTTTTTCCAGCTGGTTCACTTTTTGAAGACTGTTGTGAAGAATTTGGATCTCATATTCGACAATCACTTATTAGTTCCTCTAGTAGTGAAAAAGTAAAATGGATTTTTTCGTTGAGGAAATAGAGGACGATTCAATTATATATGAGTCTTCTTCTAATTCTTTTATTCAAAAATATGATGCTAATTACGATAATGATGAAAATGATGATACCAAGGCTTTGGATACATCTTTCATTATTCTAGATGTCTCAGTTAGTCATTGTTATGATACATCTGTTGTTCTATGTTCTCATAAAGATTTGATTAATTATGAGGAAAGTGATGTTGAAGGTCAAGAACAAGTTTCTCCCATTCCTTTTGAAATTGTTGAGCAACGAGAAATCTATAAGTATGAAGATGACATTCTAGAGCTAGAACAAGGAAAAACCAACAATGCAGAAGATATATCTTTTCATTTCAAACAACAAGATGAGAAGTATCAAGAGTTTTTTGTTGCTCTTTATGGTTGTGAATCACATGACTTTCATGAGTTGTTTCAACAAGGAAAGGAGCAGCTTAGTCTTGTTTATAATGCAAATATCACACAAAAACAAATTTGTCCTCTCAACCATTTGGAGGCTTTTCATGAGCTTCAAGATCCAATAGCGATTTGGATGGATTCTTATTTTTCCAAAATCTCAAATGTGGTAATTTTTAGCATGATCCTCTTTTGAAGCCGTGAGTACAAGATTCCTTCTAATTTTTTGTTGCATATGATATATCCTCTTTGGACTATTCTAAACAGTGACATGCACAAAGTTATGGTTCTCATTCAAATGGTTTCTTGGTTTCATTGGAAATCTGATTACACATGATTACCTAGTTTTCAACTGAATAGAGTAGGTAGTAGTAGAATAAGCTCTTAGTTCAAGTAGTTAATTTTTCAGTTCACAGATTTTTTTTAGTATGTTCATTTTTTGACGCAGGGCATGCTCGCAATCACATCGTCTCATAGGATCTTTCCTTCCCTACGACCCAAAGAACTCTAAATTATCTCTTCTATTCCCTATCAGGATATCTACACCCACAGCTTTCTCTCTCAGGATCTCCCTTTTCTATTTATTGGGAGATCGGACTTCACAGAATCGCGAGGTCAATGGTCGAGCGTTGGTTCCACGAATCCCTGATACCCAATATAAGTCAATGTTGACCCTTCCCTTCTCCTGTTGGGACTTCTCCTATCACGGTTTCGGCACTCGCGATGTCGAGTAACTCGGTTCTCCGACTCCCGAGTCCCGATACGTCGAACCTCCGATGCGCTTGCGAGTTGACCTTTCAATAGTCCCTTTACTCCATTGACGTTTCATAGTTCACAAAATCGCAAATCCTAATGCCTATATTTTTAGCCTTCTCCTTCCCCTAATTTCCAAAAGGATGTGCCACCTGTCCACCTACCGATGTCTGTGGCCCCACACTGTTCCTTTGGCCTGTCGAGATATAAGAAGTATCCCGTCCTCGAGACCTTCGATACGTCGAACCTCGACTTCGTCAGGTCTTCTGACACACGTCCCAATTGATGGACGATTCAAATTGAACCTTGGACTTAGCCAAACACAAATTCAAACCATTCCCCTGTATGATCCCTCCAATGACCGATGACTCTTGATTACTGCCACCTATCCCAATAGATGGACGGTTTCGAACTTGTCGGGTTTCCACGATGGATTTACCTGATCTCTGGTCCACAGGACTTCCGATTTTCTGAACCCCGATGTCTCACTATCCTGATACCTTCTCGGGGCTTTCCCTCTGCTCGTGAGGATTTAAATCTTGTGCAACTCCTGTCGAATCAGACGGTTAACGGGCAACTGGGTGGTGATCCGACGAATCACGATCCCTAGAACTTGAACTCCGAATGCATCCATAACCTCCTCGCTCCTCTAGAAGATCTGATGGCTGGAGGGACTCTGCAAATCCTCTCCATGAGATCCTGGCCATCCGTTATTTTCCCTCCTTGATACGTTCACGAAGTGAACCAAGGACTCCTTCCCGGACTTAATCACCTGTGACACAAAACTCCGACGCCTTGAGTCACTCGATATGCACCAAATCCTTATGCTACCTTTAGTATCTTCAAGTCTTTATCTCTCCTAAGCTTTCTCATGACTTTGAGTCTTAGAGAAGATTCTTGCACGCACTCCTTGCGGCAACTCTCAGAGACTTCCAAGTGCTAAATACCTTCGACTCTACGCACTCCTACAGCAATAGTCTTCCAAATGCTTGCTCAGGTTCACAACCCTGAGGATTTCCCTGGCCTGCACACTCCTTGCACAGCTCTTGTGCCCCAAATGCACTTTTCGGTGAATGAGGACAAAAGTTAAACTATCTAAGCCTTCTGTCAATGCACTCCTTGCGGACACCTTCAACTACACTCCTTGCAGGAATTATTGCTCAGCTAGAGAAACAGTTGAAACTCATTACACTTCCTCTCAGACTTCAATCTCAACACATGAAATCATATACACAGCATAACAACAAATGCATAACAGGAAGCAAACATCTATGAGAATATCAATCAACATATATACACAGAGAATAACACAACGCCATGAATTTGAATCAATTTCCTTCTATTAATTCAATATCTGTACATGGGTGTTCTTACACAGCTCTCTGCATGCTCTTCTTCTCAATGCTCATAATCATGTTACAATGCACAATGAGGGTGTCTATATCCCGTTTCCCTCTTTCACTCTTCAAACTGTCTAATCTAGAATTTAATTTCTATCTACCTTCATTAACTATCTTAAATGCCTCCTACCTACTAAGGACAAGAGCGCATGGCTCAAGGTCCTGATTACATTTACAAGTGCGCTTCATCTTAATGGATTCATTTAATATGGTGCATCAATTCCCAAGGTGATTTCAAAATTTGTGCTGGCTTTTCCAGCTATCCATTTGCATTCCACGCTAGCTCGCTTGAACTGGGAGATGCTCCTGCATCATACTCCCTCGCTTGAAAATTTTCATGGGCTCCTATCTATGAGCTCCTGCACGGTCTCTCCATGCTTCAAAATCTCTGCCTCGGTCTCCCAGCTAGCATCTTCAACTGGATGATTCTTCCATTTGACCAGATACTCAAAGTATTGCTTTCGCCTGGTCCTCTTACCCACTCATTTATCTAGTATCCATTCCATATGTGGCTTATCTGCAACTAGCACCTGCTTTTTCCACTGAACCTATGACTGTTCATCACTTCCATTCTCTATTTCCCCAGCTCTGTATGGGTATAAATCTGAGATATTGAATATTAGAGAAATTCCGATCCCATCGGGTAATTCTATCTCATAAGCATTTTCTCCAATTTTCTTCAAGACCCTACATGGTCCGATTTTTTTCATCTTCAATTTATTATACGTTCCTCTCGGGAACCTTTCCTTTCTAAAATGTGCTAGAACCAGATCACCAACCTCGAACTGAAGTTGTCTTCTATGTTGATTGTCTCTGTGCTTATACTCTTGGCTTGAATTATGCAACCGCTCCTTCACCTGGTTGTGAAGTTCCTTCATCGCTTCTGTGAAATCTTCTGCACTAGCGCTCCTAGTTGCATTCTATTCTAAATCCATCAATTCAGAAATTCCCCTTGGTTGTATGCAATAAACAACCTAGAATGAACTCTGTCCTGTACTCCTGTTCACTAAGTCATTATACGCAAACTCTGCCTATGACAATATATTGTCCCAACTGTTGTGGTGCTTTGTCACCAAGCTTCTCATCAAATCTCCTAGACTTCTGTTTACCACTTCTGTCTGTCCATCCGTCTGCGGATGATACGTTGAACTAAACAACAAGTTAGTTCCCAGATTCTTCCATAAGGTCCTCCAAAAATGCCCTATGAACTTTGTATCTCTATCCGAAACTATGCTCCTTGGCAAGCCGTGAAGTCGAATAATCTCTTTGAAAAACAGGTTCACGATGTGAGTTGTGTCACTAGTATTCTGACATGGGATAAAGTGTGACATCTTGGAAAATCTATCCACCACCACAAAGATTGAATCAAATCCTCTTTGCATCCTTGGCAACCCCAATATGAAATCCATACTAATTTCATCCCACGGCCTCTCCGGTATGTGTAATGGTTGATAAAAACCTGCATTCTGCTTCCTTCCCTTCGAATGCTGGCAAATTCTACACCTGTCTACAAATATCTTGAACTTAGCTCACATTCCTGGCCAGAAG
>JASDQU010270212.1:9753-24302 GCA_032191745.1 Picea mariana
TTACGTTTGACTCCCGAAAATGTAAAATCAGAGAAAATAACTCAGGAAGATTTGTTACAACTGCAACAAGAAGACGGAACAACATATACATCCTATACATGAAGAAGAGAGAGAAGACATAAGCCACACAAAAGGATTCTAAGGAAGAAAAAGTCCCAAAGACCAAAAATAAGGATGAAGTATTATTGAGTGCCACATGTTTAGGGGGACCAGCCCCAAAGAAGAAGGTTACCTTTTTCCATTAAACTCAGGGGGAGAAGCCATACCCTTTGCCATTGATGTCAAAGGGGGAGAGAAATTGGGATCATGATGATAGGGGGAGCATGAGTGTTGCCATCAATGACAAAGGGGGAGATTNCTAGTCATGGGTTTTTGACCACAAGATTGATGAAGGTATTTGGACATGAAGGAAAATGCACATGTAGATACAAAACCCATGGATGGATAATATACATCATGTTGTTTCTGGTGGTATGTAGCACCTCACCTGGATCCTCATGGTTGAGGAAAAATGAATTTTTGAAGATGACAAAGTGAATTGAAGAAGGAAGTACATGTAGGCCCTGAAGATAATTAAAGAAAAGAATTACAAAATAAGAAAGTGTCAGGTCGGCCCTAATGTTAAAAGGAAGTGACATAAATGTTATAAATAAACATCATTATACATTCATTTGATACAAGTCAAATTTTAGAGGAAATAAGAAGAAAATAAGGCCGGATTTCAAGGGAGGATGAAGTCTTTTGGTGATGTGTTCTAAGGTATGTTATTTTCAGGTCATCTTACCATTTTTTCTATAACTTTTTTTCAAAACGATTCAAATGTTGAAATTGCTATGGTATTGAGAGTACATACCAAGGTACCTCTGGTAAAAAATTTAGTTCTTGATTCACTACAATTATGGAGATACACTCTGTGGAAGATAGGTTTTGTGACCAGTCCTGAAGCTAGTCAATAAACAGGTGTTCCGGGTAAAACAGTTATAACTTCTTCATCAAGAATATAAATGAAGTGGGACAAATTTGATTGGAAAGAGTACAGACTGCAGTTTCATTTTTTCGAGTTTCATAATCGGATGTTAATTATTGAGCGTGGGGAATTCTGTGCAAGTTCACTCTCCTGAATAGACCAGAATTGAATAAAGTCTACCATTCTTTCTATAACCTCTTTTTGGGGAGGATTCAAGGAGTGAAAATTGGAGGAGTTTCATAGAATACATTGAGTAATATTATCTATAGGATCAAAGTACTCCAAGAATTGAAGAATTGAAGAAATTGAATAAGTCTCAGGAAGCATTATCAGGTTCTATGTGATGATTGGTTGATGGTGATGATTTAATGTAAATTTTTATTATCTCTCATATACTCTTGGGTGGAAGAAAGGGGCAAGGATGGAGAGCTCAAATCTCTATTTATATTGGAGGATTGTATCTTCCTCTTGGATTTTTATCCCTCCCTTTACATTTGGAAGTTGTATCTACCTTTGGAATTCATTACTTCCCTTGAACAATAAGTATTGATTATTTCTCATATATTGTGCATGGTGTATTGTGGTGTATTGGTGTACCTCTTATACTATTGTTCATTTCTCATTGGATATAGTTGAATGGTTTAAGTATAAGTTGAAAAATATTTTAAATTGTACTTGATACTGATTCACCCCCCTCTCAGTATCAACAGACACATCATGAACACTCCAGGTTTAAGTTTGAAGCTTGAATTTGTAGTCTTGTATGCAGATTGGGGTAAGTTAACTCATATCTCGTTGTTTCAATTGAATTAAGAAATTGAATGGAAAGTGATTTCAATTGGAACGAATAGAGTTCTACTCCATTGGCACCAATATTGTTTTGTTATTTACAATGTTAACATTTGGCTTTTAATAAACGATATGTCTTCAATTAGA
This sequence comes from Picea mariana, assembly GCA_032191745.1. Taxonomy (NCBI): domain Eukaryota; kingdom Viridiplantae; phylum Streptophyta; class Pinopsida; order Pinales; family Pinaceae; genus Picea; species Picea mariana. The sequence goes on from JASDQU010270212.1 coordinate 11,657, forward strand.
GTTTGTCAGTTTTAAACCCTTGTCATTGTAAAAGTATCCATTGAATCACTTCCATACCCTTCCACATTATCGTCTATGTGTTTTTTGTGCATAATCAGTTCTCTTACAACACAAAATCCTTTCAAGATGTTATACAAGAATTGCATATTTTTCTACCTATGTGAATCTTCATCACCAGATTCATGCTTGATCTTGGTCCTTGATTAAAAAATTTCAACCTAGGTTGGGGGAAATTCAATTTGTTTTATTCAATAGTGATATTGACTTTCTCAAAATCTTGCAAAAATTGACACTCCAAAAGGTAGGTTGTTACACAATTCTTTTGTTGCTTTAGTGGATCAATCTAGGGAGTGATCCACCTTGTGAATCTTTCAAAATAATTCACCCTTATCACCTATTTGTTGTCTTCATACAAAGTCTCGGAGCTTTCCAATATTTGCAATCACATTGAAGTATTTTTGGCCTAAAATTGCTCAGGACTTGTAGGTTTTTAATAATTTAAATTGTCAATGACGTTTGATCTCTATTTCTCTCAGTGGTAGTATTGAAATCTACATTTTCTTAGATTTTTCACTACCAAGGTTTTAACTGGAACTTTATATATGGAGGGCATTAATCTTATCATTTTCCACCCCAAGGTTGCCTCTGCAATGTACTTTTTGGCATGTATTTTCCCAACACTATAGAGATGCTACTCAAAGTTCAGAGCGTAGTGAAAGGGGTAAACGAGTTGTTAAGAGAAGTTGTAGTCGCCCCAACCAATTTCAAATCTAGTTTGTATCCTGTTGTTTCCTCCGTAAGAAGCCATTTCATGTGGATGGGACCAAATGCATTGCTTAATTGGATTTTATGAATTAGATTCCCATTGAACATGGTTTCTTAGCCAAAATTTGATTCCACAAGTCCATCGATGACTTTTCCATGTAGACCTTCCAAGCCACAATGTGAATGTGGGTATATAATATGCATAAATCTTCATTTGAGCCCAGAGCTTTGCCAATGCATAATAAAATGTTATAAAGGAAAATTGGCATGGCTATGTTTTAAGACAAATTTCATCTAAATTTGTACTATAAAAATCCCATGATATAATTCAATCTATTAATTCTCCTTGAAAAGAAAAAAAATAGATAATTAAATCTAATTCTTGTCCTTGAGAAGAATAAAATTAGACTATACATAGAATGACATATTTTTTAAAATGCACATTAACATCAATCTTTAACAATTCCTTCAAGAAGGTTGATTCTTTTGGTTCCAAGTTAAAATGTATATTTCTCTTCCTTCCTAAACTTCAGCAGCGAGGAAAATGGCTATTAGTTCTGTCAAACTTTGGTTGAGAAATGTTGTCAACCTCCCAACTTGCATAATCAAGAGAATTTCACAAAATCAAGCATATATGGAAAAGTACTACCAACTAGCCTACTCTCAACCATAGCTCTCATCAAACATAAGGGTGAAAAATAACATTCACAAATATGGGTGGTAAATAACTTTTTTTCAGACAATTCTTTTAAAACGGTTCATCTTTTGAGTTCCAAGTTAGGGCATATTTCCCTGCCTTCCTCAACTTCAGTAGTGATGAAAAAGGAAATTAGTTATGTCAAAATTTTCCTTTGAAATGCACCCAACCTCCAAACTTGTATAATCGATAGAAGTTCACAAACTCCCGCGTAGATGGAATAGCTCTACAATCAAGCAACTCTTAATCATAACTCTCATCAAACATAAAGGTCAAAAATAAACTTCACAAGTATGGGTGACCATTCAAACAAATGTCCATTTGGACATATTCGGTATTTTCAATAATAAATGACAGGTAGATAGAGAATGAGATTTAATATTCAACATTTTCAATAAAAAATGGTAGGTATGTAGTGAATCAGGTTTGATCCATAATATGTAGAAGACTAGTTTGATCATTTTTCTACAAAAATCAAAGAAAAGAAGTGAAATGCATTTGGATTTCCTACTAGTCAGAAGGAATGTCAAAATGAAGTTGATTCCCACTCCAATATTATGTATGGAGTTGATTAATAAACGTTCTTTTGTTTATGACTGAATCAATTCTAGAAGGAGATAGCTACCCATAACGTCATGATGCCATCCTCGAACCCTCAAATGATCTCATTGAACTTCCCATCATGTGTGTAGTAATAGCACTTAAAAACACTATCCCTTGAAGAGGAAACAAATGTATTTGATGTTTATCTTTAAGAAACATTTAGACAAGACTCAAGGAACAAACAGACATGGGTCATAATTCTATTGCCTTTGAAAGCAATTATCAACATAGTTTTGCACAACCCCGGATGGGGTGCCACACAGACCTCTCGAGACATATGCCATGGAGCCAGGCTTGGACTTGAATGAGGTCGGTCGACTCCCATCCCCTCAACATTAAGGATGGCAGCGGACTCCAGCTACCGCCCTCCTGAAACAAGACTTTCCCCTCGCGTGAACAGTCTAGTTATGACGCTCATCCACGTAGAGGCATTATTGACACTGAACGTCCTGTTGGCCCTCCTTCTCTTAGCACACCTGAACCATGTCTTTCTCCAATTCATTTTCGCTCTGCACCTGAGCTGTAGCTAGAAGTCTTGGAGTATCCATATTTCTTCCTTCAGTAGACCTCCCACCTGCATCCCTAGATGGATGCCTCACGAGCGAGGAAAGGCTCGTCGAGGATCAACCTAACATTCCTATGTCGCTCGGAAAAAGCACATGAAAAAGATCGAATGTGCAGTTTCCATTACCCAGAACCAACTTCAACATAGCAGAATTGCATATAATGTGCCTCTTGTTGAAACAGTCATCGTGGAGCCTCTGATTGCAGTAATTATTGTGGAGCCTCCGGTTGTAGCATCCAACATGGAGCATCCCATGGCATACGTCGTAGAGGAAATCCCGGAAGAGCCTTTTCAAGAGACTTAGGATCTTCTCCTTTTCACAGTGCCAGACAATTGGGATCCACCAAGTGATTTCAAAGTGGGAGCCTCCTTCTCTGGCCCCGAGGATTATCATGGCAGTAAAATGATGGTGAGATAGGAAGAAGGCTTCACCTTCTATGTGGAAGAGGAGACCCCAACAGACTTGGACCCTTAGGATGCAGAACTGAAGCGGAATGTGAAGGAAAAATCAAGCGATCTAGTGGAAGCAGAGCCAAGCGAGTGTAGCGGAAAGGCCAAGGTGGATGGAACAATCTTCATGCCACCTCCCATTTCTTGCATGAAAAATCAATGGACTGACCTGCCACCCCTAATCCATCCATACCTACTCAATTTGGTTTTTGACTTGAGGAGATAGATGACGGACCACACCTATCGTGGCACCCTCATGTGCCAGCGTGTGGACATGCTCTTCGATGCCTATTCCAATGCACCACCAGGACAAAGATACCCAACCTGCCTACAACGCTTTGTCATTCCAACCAAATCACATGCTCCAGATGCGGACACCACTTTAGATGCCACCGGGTATTAGCTATGGTTCTGTTCAAATCTCACAATATCTTTTTCATAGTTTTTTATATGATTCTAGTTACATCCTATAAGACACTGTGAGCAGTTAACACAATGACACACCATCAATCTTGGTTTCCTTCGAGCAAGATTGATGGAAAACTAGTCTTCCTTGAACAAGGGTTAAATTTGTTTTGGTTTTCGATTAATCGACGGAACGGAGGGCAATCCAGAAACAATTTTACTTTTTGATACTTAATATAGAAGGAAATTCCCACTTTTTTACTTTAAAAAAAAAAACATAGTTCTGCACAAATCACTTTGAGGTCAAATAGAGGAGGGTAACACCCCATGATATAAAGCGCATATTAAGCATGAAAAACAACATTGCATGAATATCTTTAGTTGCTTCTGTTACCCATTAAATGGGATTCTTCTGATTAATTTATAAAATGCCTAGTACTTAAAGTCAAATGCACATGATAACCATCATATACATGAAAATAATGGTAGTTGAACATATGGTACAATAGGTAGGCAATGTTGTTAATATAGAACAAACTAGTGAAAGGAAAAGTTGGAGAAACATGTAGAAATATATTTCAGTTCATTTTCTTATATGAAGTTTGAACTGTCTTCCTGTGAAATGGTTAAAAGCGAGCAAAAAATGAAGCCATAGCAGTAACAACAAGACAAGAATAATTCCTGTCAGAGTATCTTCCCATGGAATTCACTGGTCAATTAAAATCTTTCAACAGGAAGAATTGAACCAACAACTCACACCAATGAATAATGATATAAATTCCACTTAACATTTGCTTTCTTATTTTCTATTCAACTATAACTCAAAAAAAATTGACTATTTAAAGCACATTCATCAAGGCAATAAACCTTTCTGTTCCTATCTGAATTGAATGGCTATATTATCAAATAGTGACACCTGAATGATGATTTTATGATTGCAAAAAAGAAACTACAAGATATTTACCCAAAAAGGTCAAGATATTGGATACCTTGGTCACAAACCCCTTTACGTATACATGAGAAAAAATCTCTGAAGAATCTGGCACTGAACATTCCTTCTTGATGCAAAACATTATTGAAAAATTATTGAAGTCAAAACTTTTGGCTAATGTATGGTCTTTAAAATGAAGAGCTAACATAGAAACTTTTAACAAAGAATGATAAATGTAAACATAATTTTTAGATATTCCAAACATTGAATTTATCTTCACCAAGGAAATTACATAATCGACTTCTTTTTTTGCTTCCTTTTCAATATCCTATACTAAATTCAAGTTACAAAAAATCATTACAACCTATCTTGAACTACAAACCTTGTATACTAGGTGAATATGATCAGAAGCATTTAAGCCAAAATACAAAAAAATCATCCCGTGGAAAAATAATGTCTATTGAATCCTTTCGGCACCTTCAATTCAGCTGATGTGGCTATGTTATGATCTAGCACAAGTTTATGGATCCTTTCAATTGGATCGTGTTCCTGCAATGCAAACCACCAAAATATACTCATATTCAATTCAAACTGTCATTATAAATACTAGAAGCGGTAAACGTTTTGATGCATTAAGATGTAAATTTCAAATAGTTTGCAGTACCTATCTGACAGCTGATATTTCATTTCAGGTTCTGTAAGTACTTCCTGGATCTGACATTGAGTGTCCATGGTACCTATACGTATCCATTTCAAGTACCTAAATACATTAAAACATCGACAACAAGGAAAAGCATTCAGAATACAATCTTAGCATTGAAAGAACTTTTCAAAATAACAATTCATGTAGAATGGTTGTAATGCACAAGAAATCGCTGGGAAGAAAAATCCTTTTTGTACATGCTTCTAACTGGATTTGTGAGCTAAAAATTTAAAAACAAGGTCACAAAATATCTTAACCACCAATAAGGACTCGGAGAAGAAGTAGACTTTCAAGTTGCATAATATGAATAGTAGGCCACATGGTTAATGTTTGAAAGCATCTCATCCAGGAAAAATAGATCACTGAAGTTTTCTACTAGGATTGACCTGATACATCAACAGATATACAATATCCTTCAACCTGCAAATCCCAACACACATAGCACTTCCACATTGTGAAACACAAAATTCATGTTTTCCTTATATTATACACCTACACACTCTAACCAAAAACCCTTTCATTTTAAAATTTTCTTGTTTTCTTTCATGGCATTATGTTAAATTTGTTGTTTCAAATTCATTTTTGAGTATTCAGTCAATTATAACAAACATAAACCAAACTTCCAAAAATATTGAATTTTAGAAAGTTTTAATTGAATAGAAGTGTTAATTGTTTTATGACATGTCCAAGTGTTTTTGTTTGTTATTTGGACTCCTTTGAACCATTCATGTGTCTTTATTTTCTATTTGGCCTCCCCTCAATCATTCTTATTATTCAACATGAAATAGATGTTTTTGACCAACAAGTTTTTGGGTTTGTCTCCTCAGCAAACAACGAATGCTTTTAGCACTCAAAGCATAAAACATGATAGCTTTTGGTGGATTCCTTGCTTAACTGAATCCAAAAAACAAATGCACTAACACTGGAACATAACTTTCCAGTGAATCTGAGAAAATTTAAATCTTGAACCCAAATTCAAGTAACTCTATTGAGTTCATACAATTGGAATCCCATGGCCCTACACTTTAACTTCTAGGTTATCAATCAAAGCGTCTACACTTACTTTCTATATTATCAATCATATTGAAATTTCTGCGAAAGAGGCCAAGGGAAATCATGACTTTGAATAATATATTTATAGAGAATATATAAATGATAATAGCGTTATACATCTTCATAGGTTGATGTTCTCTTAATAAGATAAATTTGCATCCTGTTTGTGCCATTTTTTCTACGACAAGAATGAAATCATGGTTAAAATTTCTAGGACTTTCAAAACTTGAGAAATCTACATCATAATGGTAAGGACTAGAACCATCAACCATCTTGTCAAAAAAATGAAGCAAGCATCATAGAGTATGAATTATACTCATTCACCATTTACCAAAATACCTGAATACTTTAAGAACAAATGATTCACAATAATCTTCACTGAAATGAGTTGATAACTTCATTTGTACTTTCAAACTTGCAAATATGAGGTATTTGCTGAGAAGACAAGTATACCTTTAGAGGAAGTTTGAACTCTCCCAAATAAGTTTGAAAGCTATCTAATTTCAAGAACTCACAATAAATAGTAGAAGGTGTTCTGTTTATAACAAATGAATATTTGTTGTGTGTCCTTCCAATATTGGTGAGTTTTACCTTTAATTGAAAAGACTAAAGTAATACTATCAAATCTTCTTTTGAAAATAATTTACTGGCAACTGTACGATTTTGAGGTTAAAATAACCATTTCTAGACTCTTCTTCTGCAAATGAATCTATAGAGTTGTTATAAAGTGGAGCCTTTACCAGAAGTTTTGGCAAAGAAAAAAAGAAACCAGTGCACAAAATATTCATATTGAAAGAACTAACAAACTCTCACAAATCTTTGCAAATGTTTTTGACAGATAGGCATTCAATACAATATCATTTGTTTTCCAAGAAAAAGGATTTATATATATATAGTCACATGTACATGTGAGATTAGGTAAAATTTACACAATCTCTGGTGAATTCCACAAACTAATAATACCAAGGTTTGGTAGTTCTCTGCCTAGCAATTACTAATATCTCATATTGTTCATAATATTCCCCAACATCAACATCATCCATAAAAAAAAGGCAAAAAGAAGTAATATGTTGATACTACAACCATCAATAATTTGCTTATGAGTCTTTGTGAGAGTTGTACAATAGAGAACGTTGCAGACCTCTTTCACAATGTGATGGAGAAGGGTTATGCCTTGGATGAAGTTATATGCCATTCCCTCGTGGGTTTTATTCTTGATGAAAGTAAATGTCATGTAGTTGTGGAATTATTGCTTTCTTTTTGGTCAAAATGCCATGTTTGGAATGTTATTACATGTAATATATCAACCGAGAAGCTTTGTAGAAAGGGTAATTTAGATGAGGCCAAGAATATTTGGCATGAAATGTTGGGGTATAAAGCATCAAATTTGATAGGGTATAAGGCACCTATCAAAGCATGTACCATGAAAAAGCATGCAAAGTATTCTTCTCTTTTTATTTTACTTTTCCATACAAGAGAGGCAAGAGAATAGCCATAAATGTCATATATAGTAATGAAACATTGATTACTCTCACAACATTACTAGATTTGCAAGCTTGTTACTATACATAAAAATTTAAAATATTAAACCTGAACACCCAACAAGATTTGGAAAAGGGATCTCATGGTGCATCAAAGCATCTTCACTATGTCATGTTATTTAAGTAGGGAACTTCTTGTAGTCCTTTACCTATAATACGGTGACAATAATAACAGATAAATGAAGATATTTTTTGACATGAAAGCATATCTCTAGGTATATCTTTCCATTAAAAAGAATTAATTTTTCGTCATCTGCGTCTGTACACTCGCTTTAACATGAAATTGAAGGTTAAGAAAGTCTTACGTTTGAACTTCATAGCTATCCTTTACATCTGTTGCATGTCACGTTTACTTGGTTTTATACGCACTTTTTCTATAAATAGGTTTGTGATCCAACACAGGTATCATGGCATGTAAGAAGGCACCCAAGGAAAGTGAAGAGAATGCAAAAGGCTCGAGTCCAGATGAAGACATTATATCTGATAAAACATCACATGCGATCAATTCCATAAAATCTTGGAGACAGATTTTCGAGACTCTGGATTATGAAATTAAAAATTCCCCTCATGACGCTGACAACAAGATTCGTGATATAGAAGAGTCCGAGCTCCAAAAAATAGCTACACGACCACGACTTATGGCTTATATTGACATGATCAGTTAGGCCTTAGAGCGAACTGACATACAGACGAGGAGCATTCTGGACAGCCGAGGGGTCATCATCGGCTCTGTCAAACTAGAACATGTACAAGTAATGTATAAATTATCCCAGTCCCAAGTATGTTTATAATCAAGAATTTGTGAGTAATTTTCAAAGAAAAGAATGTTTGGAGGCAAACCAAACCTATCCTGACATAATCAAGGACTGGTGGAGAAACGAGGAAAAATTCATGGCTGACACCCACGCTATTTATTCCACATCCTCATTGAATGGTTATATGATTTATGTGGCGATGATGTTATGTAGAATTTTCGGTAAGAAAAGTCCCAGCCCTTTCCCTGCAGAGAGGGTACCTCTTTTGCTTGAGGCAACAAAAGGTTACAGCTTCAATTGGGATAAAATTTTATCTGATAACATGGGAAAGGAGGTCGTGGACTATCAAACTGCAAGATCAAAAGGCCGACCAGTAGCCTTTTATATGTTGGCATACATGATGGATGCTATATGCTTCTCGACTCCTTTCCCTTTGATGAATTGGAGTTGGAATCCTACTTACCTGGAGCCAATTCATGAATATCATTCTAAACTTTGGGAAGAAAACGCTAAGGATTCATTCTATGAAATTTGTCATTTCATGGTGATACCACTACATCGGATGTTGTATGGTTTTGAACCTCCCCGGATCTCAAAGTTCGTCATAAGAAACCTCAGGGAAGTTTCTGACTGGTTCATAGAGGAGAATTTTTCATACATTAGAGTTTTCGGGTGTTCAATCGCCCCACATGCCCTACAGAAATTCCTCCCTGACAGACTGGTGTACAGGGAGGTGGCTCATCAAATAGTAGCAGGTGGAATTGGGATAGAACTAAAAGCGTCTCAAAAGAAATTCTGGCAATTTTTTACCGTTCAGATTGGGAAATTTTCATTGCTAAACTTAGGTCATTCCAAAGTTGAAGAGACAACGCTAGAGGAAGTTAAATTGGTAAACGTTGAGCATAGGAAGAACGATCCTTACCATTTGGTGGGAAAACACATGGCCCACTGTAATATGAAGGCTTATGAACACGATAAGTCCCCTTTGTGACGACTTGTTCAAAGGGACTAAGACCTATGAGGAGATGTTAGAAAGGGTACAGACACTATCATCCGACTTGTAAGCTAGTTTTCAGACCTTCCAGAAACAAATATGGAGCAGAATTCCAAAAGTGCTGCAAGGTGAAGCAATTACCCCTCCTCAGTAACAAGAATATTATCCTCTAGGTTTTGGACAAGAAACAAAATATAAAGTCAATCCTGAATAATTTCCTTAGGAGATTGAAGGATCTTCAGAAAATGAAGAGGCCTTACAAACAAAAATTCTAGAGATGGAAGAAGAGAGGAGGTCAAGGACACCTCCCAAGTGCAATAAGTCTACTCCTCCTTCATCACCTACTGTTGATATCATTATAACTAAGGCTATGGGAGAAACAAGGTCTACAGAGATAGGAAGTCCCATAAATTCCTTAACTCCTTTACAATACACCTTTGGACTCCCATAGATGGGAGATATATATGTTGGTGACCTCACCCCTATTTCAAGAGATGAAATCCCTCCTAATTATTTTTTCAGCAAGAAGAGGAAGGCTATTGTAAGGAAATAAATTCATATGAGAGAAGGGGGTATGGTGAAGAAGCATAGGCTCTTGATGGATGGCTAGAAACTGGAGGAGGAGGATTTCACTATAGAGGTAGCAGGCTCCATGGGAGCCATGGCAACAACAAACATTTTTACTGTGGAGAGCATGAGAACAAGGATAAACAAGAGTAACCACATGATAGATCAATTTTAGGATCAGTTGAAGAATGATAAGAAAAACATTAAAGAAGAGGTAGATAAAAGTCTGGAACAGGCCAGAGCTACTGAAAGGAAAGAAATCCAGTCACTCAAAGCTAGCCTGGATGAATTGAACCAGAGGATACAGATAATTCAGGTACAATTCACTCAGCACAGTGATCTTGTTAAACAATTACAAGCTAAATTGATTTTGACAGAAGGTCAGCTCATAGACTTGAAGGCTTTTCAAGACTTCTCATTAGAAGCCCATACAAAGATTGAATTTGAACAACAACAATTGATCTCCAAAATTGAGATCATCCAGCGTTATTTTCAAGAGGTAAGAAAATCTCTTGATAATATTATTTTACTAGAAAAAGAGGCTAAAGCGGCAAGGAATACTTTTCAAAAGGTAGTCACATGTTCAGGGAACAGGGAGATGTTGAAAGATTTAAAACTTTCTGTCACATAATAGATAAGAGGAGACATTATGCTCAAAGCATGGGAAAGAAACATAGTTGAAAACAAGAAGATAGTCAAAGAAATCAAAGATGACTGTGAGGGGATCTTTGATTCTTTGTATAAGCAAGCATTAGGATTGGAAACAAATGACTACTCTGGACTACTAGGGCAGATAAACATTGTGAAACAATAGTTGTACTACAAAGAGAGTTCACAGGAGGTTTAAGCATAAATTTAATAGTTGAGCGAGATCAATACCAATCAGATAGACAAATGGTTGATACAGCCTAATTTAAAGTTGCAAGTGATCAGATATGTCGATAAAGGTTTTGAAGACCATTTTCCAAAAATACAAAGAAAGTTTTATCTATTTGAAACTAAAGATCTCCTCACACCACCCATAAGTTTTGTTCATTTTTTAGAGAAGTGTGTTGAATGTATAGCTTCAAAAGAGGGAGAGACTTCAACTAAGCAGTGAAGTTTCGTTTGAAGTCTTATACTTTTGAAATGATAGACCAACGAAATGTTGATCATGCAACGGTTAAGGTTGCAGTTTTGTAACTATTTTTCCTTCTTTTTCCCTAAAAAATAGGACATCGCTAACGATCAAGTAGTGATGATTTTGTATAAATAAAAGGAGAGAAGATTGACAATGGCCCTTTTGATCTCTCTAAAAAGAGAATTTTTGACGAAGTAATTTTGAAGAGACTCTAAATTAATAGAAATGCAGATTGAATATTCCAGATCTTGTCACCTCTGAGTTATGTGTTTCCTTGTCTTCTCATCTTTCTTTCATATGTTTAACTGATGAATGCTTGTATACAATTTAGTAAAACCTCTACCGTGGAAATTATTATTCTTTTTATTTAAATCATTTCCAGTTTTTCCTCTGTATCTGTTATCAATAGATACAATACTTGTAGATATTTAGATTTCAACATCATATGCTTCATTAATACTTTTCTCATTTCATAGTTTTCTGTTACTATGTGAGATTCCGATGAAATTGATGCCTCACTTTGCTAATAGTTTTATGTTCTTTTTCATATCATACATGTTTCTTTTCTTTAAAATTTGAATCAGATACAAGAAAAGACCTACAATTTAGTCATCCTATTTATTTGGGTGTTGACATCATTCTCGTTGTATTGTGGAATAGTGATGCAGGAGCATCCAAGTACCCAAAGTGAGCATGGAGCTAGCGCATGTGTTTTTTTAACACATGACGTATTTCTTTGAAAATTGTTTGAAAATGAAGCGCCAAACCTTAAATGAATCCTTTATGAGAGAGTTCCTTTTGTATATTGTATCAGACCTCGAGCCATATGCTCTTGTCTGAAGTAGAAAGGAGGCATTTATTAGATTTAATGTTGATACGTAGATGTTTAAGGCTAGATTTGATAGTTTAGAGTTCGAGAGGGAAAATGGATATCGACACCCTCATTGTATCATTGTAACAAGTAGTCAAGCATTCAGGAGAAGATTAGAGCAAGCAGAGAATATTGTATGAAGAACACCCATGTATATGCAGTTGAACTAATAGAAGGAAGCTTTGATTCAAGCTCATGGTTTGTGTTGTTTTCTCTGTGTATTGTTGATATGCTCAAGAATGTTTGTTTCTGTTATGCATTTGCTTTGTATATGTTGTGCATAGGATTTCATGTTTCAAACTGAAGTCTGAGAGGGAGATGGAATGAGTTTCAATTGTTTCTCTATCTGAGTCAGGAGATTACTACAAGTCGTGCAGTTGAATTCATCCGCAAAGAGTGCGTTGATGAAGACTCAGTAGTTGAACCTTTATTCTCATTCAACCAGAAGTAGAAGTGGGGCATAAAAGACGTGCAAGGAGTGCGTAGGCTAAGGAGGAAGCCTCAGTCATGAAACTAAGAAGAAGTGTTGAAGGACTACTGCTATGGGCATACGCAGAGTCAAGAAAGCTCGAACAATTGAAGTGTTCGCAGAGTTTGCCGCAAGGAGTGCGAGCAAAGAACCTCGT
>JASDQU010270214.1:1571-15371 GCA_032191745.1 Picea mariana
CTAGATTAAGGTTAATAGCTTGAGCACCCTACTCCATTTGGCATATTTTCATTATTGGAGGGCACACTCATGTGGAGTTGGTTGGATATTAATTCATCTATAATTGTTAACTCCTTCCTTGCACAAGTGTTGAGGAGTTGTAACTACCTTGGAGATTATTTATTTATTTAATGAGGTTATTGCACAATGGAGAAAGATCTCATGAGGAATATTTCTATTTTGAAAAAATTGTTGGAGACTTGACCAACTTTTATTGTGGAGTGCTCCATATAGTTCGTATCTAACACACTTGCTCATGCATCCTGTGCACCACTTGTTATTTTGGGATGGTGGTTATGGGGCACTCTCCCATGTCAAGAATATTTTATTGTATTTGCACACATGCACATTGGGGGCTGCAGTACTGAGGAATTATTTTACCAGTTGATGGAGCACTTGACATGGTCAACCACTCATTTAAAGGAGGCACCCCACCTTCTTGTGATATTGTTAGAGGATGTTGCTTAATTACTCCTTTATTTTATTATTGTTTGACTTGTCTTGGAGTTGGAAAATATTGTATTTTATTGTGAGAGATGAATGTCCCTCTATATAAAGAGGAGCTTCTCTCCATTTCAAGAGGGAATTGGAGTTAGAGAACAGATGAGGTATTGTATCTTAGGAGTTGAAGCATGATGGATCTCCCTTATTCTATCAAAATCGATGACTAATGAAAACATGAGGTGTAGCTTTCAATTTCAATGTAAGGTTTAATGCTTTCATTGTTGTGAAATTATATAGAAAATTTTCTTGTTTTTCAATTTAAAATAAAAGCCTAAGTATTATTTAGGAGTAAATGAATGCGAGGAGGTTTCTTTCTCTTGATTTACTTCTTGTTTTATTTATTTTAATTGTTATTCTTCTAATAAACTAATTGTAAATTTGGAATAATAATTCAGAAATTATACAACACTTCAATATTTTGTTAATGAGTGGTACTTTCTAGGGCCCTCCAATATTCATTTCATATAAATTTTCAGCAAGGACTCTAACGGTAAATGTAACAAACATTAGTTTATTTTCCTTAAGTTCATATAATTTAAAAGGTGATTGTATCAAATAGATTTGCACCATTAGGTGGTTTAAAGTGGAAAACAATCCTTTCATCAATAGTGGCCTTCATTGAGGTAGTTGTGATTTTGACAAATCAAATCCTTACATTTGTGTAGTAATGTATAACTCCATTAGTCCATGATTGATAGCCATTGATTTCCTTTCATAATTTTCATTCCTTGATCTTTTCTTTCATTTTCTTATCCAATCCTTGTCCCATTTCCATTTTCATCCCATTTCATATACTACAACAACCATACATTTTGTTAAGGCTTAATCTTGTTATATCACCTAAGTCCCCCACTCCATAGCCTTAGCAATCTTATCTAGGGATACCCCCCTCGAGTTGGAGGAGATCACACCTAAATAGAGAGGAAGAGATCCTAAAGTGACAATGTGTAGCCTTCCTAAGTTGCACAAAACTAACACCTTGGTGATTGGGACTTTACACTTTTGTGGGTGCTAGATTTTGGTGTAACATGCACTAAATAACATGTGAAAGAAAGTCGTGAAAGCCAGTAAAGAATAGGAGAAGGAATATAAAGCCAAAAAGAGAAAGAGGAAGGAATGGATGTGTAGCAATAGAAAACAAACTGAGTAAAGAAACACCATTAAAATTCTTGAAGAAAGTCAATCATAAAAATGCCCAAGAACGAAGAGAAATTATGTTGTAGTTCAATTTGAAATAGACAACGATTTGGATTTTCTATGCACACACAAAAGAGAACTAGAGGGAATAACATCTAAGTGATTGTTGATCAAAGAAGGAAGTACCCTCTTTGTGTTATGTGGGGCAAGTATTGTGAGTGCTAAATGTTGGTCTGATTAAAGAACTCAATAGTGGATTGCTTGGTAGATCTTTTTTTTCTTTTGGGAATGGGGACACTAACTTGAGAGTTTTGCATGTTCTTTCTTCTTCACCCTAGTGGTCTAATAGCCCAACTAGAAGGTGGCATCCACAAAGCACTTCTAAAATTGATTGAAAAATGCTCACACCTAGGTATTTAGCCTTTGGAAAAGATAAGTAAGTACCTCTTGTCATCTTTGAAATTCTTATTTATTTGTTTTGGATTGTAAATTGATGTTGTTATAAATAAATCTAGTAGAATTATGTAAACCTATAAATTGTTGGTTTATAAAAAAGATTGATAATAATATGGTCATCATATATATATATATATATATATATATATATATATATATATATATATATATATGAGTCACAATAGAATTTGCAAACTCAATCATGTATCTATACTACTAGAATGTTAATGATATGCAGTGTAGCTTCTCATAACTAATTATAATAAAGACATAGTAAACTCTATTGGACTGCATTTCTCAATCAAAGTTTATATTTCCCGATGGAAAGACAAGACTTTCCATCAATTATGTTGCCTAACCTCTGAGTTTTATGTGGAATTTTCTATCTATGATTAACATCTAGAGGTGCATTGTAGTATTACTAAATTCTAGATATTGTACCTCTTACCATGCACCCAAGATTAAATGGATGGGTGATATGTTTGAAATGAGCAACGTATTTTATTTGCAAGCATTTGCTCTCGTGTTTTGCTACAATATCTTTGTGATTTTTCCAGTAATAACACTATTCCTTTCATTTAGAACGTTAATAGCACTATTCCTTTCATTTAGAACGTTGCTCCATAATGAACTCATTTCAAGGCTTCTCTTCTCAAATGAAGTTTGAGATCAATTGCAACTTGGTATAGTCTTATTTGAAGATGTTCTTGGTCACCTTAGTATCCCTATAGTTATTTTTAGGAATATGTATCTTTGGAAATGATCAAAAGACATTTATTAAATTATTATTATTTTAAATGTGTGATTTGTAGCTAGGAATGCTTTCTTAGTTGCATTAGTAGAATTTTGAGGTCTAAAATGGGTCTCCTAAGAAAAATAATAACTAAAATAATAAAATAAAAGTTATGAATTTTAGAAGGGAAAGAAAGAAAACTACTTTTTTTAGTCGTATTTTCGACTCATCTCCTAATAAGTTTACTCAAATTTCAAGTGTAGGCACTCATTGGATGAGGAATTTTCTACATGCAACGAGAACCCACTCTGCATACTTTTGATAGACCCACATTGAGATAAACTGGAAATAGATGAAAAAAGCATGAACACATTTTTTCATCTATTTCCAGTTTATCTCAATGTGGGTCTATCAAAAGTATGCAGAGTGGGTACTCGTTGGATGCAGAATTTAATTCCTCATCCAATGAGTGCCTACACTTGAAATTTGAGTAAACCTATAAAGAGAAATGTCAAAATACGATTAAAATTTTTTCCTTTCCCTCCAAAACTATTTACACTTATGATTGACATCATCATCTTAAATCCTATTGTTTCTTTTAAAGTTGATTTCAGGGTATATTTTTTTAAGGCCCATTTTTTACCTCAAAATTTCACTAATAAGTACCTAAATAACTTTGTCAATGTCAACTTTTGTAGTCATTCCAAATGTCTTTGATCTCAAGAAACACGTTTTGAAGATGATAATGCAACATCTTCACGATGTTTCACTAATATCAACCTTATTGTATGGTTGTCTTCCTCAACAAAGAATCAAAACCAATGTTTCACAATTTATGTAATATGGAAGCCTTGCAAAATTTCAAGGAAAAATATGTCTTAGTCTATGGTTATTATCCATGATGAAAAAAGGACTACTATATCCACCACACAAAAACTCAATGACTCTCAATGATTCATTGTCTCATGCACTTGTTCTCAACCATAGTATCAGCTCTAAGATAGTCTTCATGGTTAGCACGCTTTTGGTTCAAATCAACAAGTGTTTTAATCATGAACTTTTATGCAAAAGCTACTTTCCACTAATTGCAATGTTTGTAGATAATTATTCCTCGGTGTAACTGAGATCTTTGTAGTCCCTATTGGTACATATACAATAATTAATAAGATATTAGCAATTGCATGGTAAATATTGAATAAGAGATTAGGAGATACACATTCTACCAAAGTGTAGACTTGAAGGCTAGTTTGAAAGTTGGACATAAGAGTTCAATTGTTTATTGCATGTTATTTGCACATTCAGTTAAATTAACCAATATATAGTGACATGATAACTATTAGTTCCTATTAAATGAAAATGTTTATCCCTACAACATCATGGGTTAAAATTTTAAAATTGACACGTGAAAGTTGATTCGATTTCCATCATTTTATGGATTAACGATTTTTAACATTAGGTTAAAATTGACAAGTGAAAGTTGATTCGATTTCCATCATTTTATGGATTAACAATTCTTAACATTCTTTTGCCAATATGCAATTTGGATTGAAATGATGGGAGACGTATAATTAAAATAGGTAAGGAGTGCTAATGCCCTCAAGGTAGACTTGTAAATTCTAAGAATAAATTAGACTTGTAAATTCTAAGAATAAATTAATGGAGGCCAAGCGTTGATATGACTATGACAAAACCTAGACCATTTAAACTTTTTAATAGTCTAGTATAGGGTACATGACAGTATGGTTTGGCCTTTTTGATTGTTGGGATAAAGCTTCCAACACTTCTCACCCCAATGCCTAGTCTTCTTGCAAGGATAGAAAATTTTCTTTCCACTACTTTCTTGGATAATAATGGATTTCTTTTGGTTCTTCTTCCTCTTCGCTTTTCTTCACTGGTTTGGAGAGTGTTTTTAACAACCTTTCTTATTCCTAAAATCCTTGGGATTTTTGGTGATGGATCGATTCTTCTAACACTCTATCACAAAATAGTTTCTTAGTCTATAAAAAGAAATATATAAGAGTAATAACATTGGTTTTCATTATTGCATCTTTTCTTGCAACAAAAGCAAGTGATAAACATATCCTTCTTTCCATATCCTTTCTTTCTCCCCTTATGTGATTGTTTGCTCTGTTGCTTGGTCTTCGACCAATTCCTAGAACATGTTGAGATGCTTGAGATGTATTCATGTTGTCTCCTTAGAGCCTACACAGATTGTAAGGACGACTGTCTAACACCATCTCCTTTCTCATCCTTTTTGGTTGGCTCCTTTTCTAGAACCCCCTTGCTTACTTCTTGAGGCCTTCATAAAGACGATAGCCTTGGTGGGCTTGGAACCTCCTTGAACCATGATTTTGTAGAGGTGGTTTGCATGCCTACACTTTGGTATGCATATTTCCTTAAGCTACAATAGAACATTCACCCTCTACCACAACTCCACCATGATTCCCAAGACTAGCATGTAATGGTATGGTATCTATGTTTGTGGGATTTGTCTGTCCTTGACTATTCTTGCCAAGACCTTGTCCATCATAGCCCATATTTTTCATTAGTATAGAACCAAGTCGTTTAGTGTGCCTCTCAAAACAACCAAAGATTCATCCTAAACAAGAGGTGTTGATGGAGTGCTTACCATAGATTCATCTATCCTCGTTTGTGTACCTTGGGTAGAAGTTGTAAACTCTTCTCCCTTCTTCACCTTCTCAATTTCCTATTGAAATGTGGTTTACATGTTTTTTTTAGACATATCTTGTTGCAACTTCTCTTAGACTTATTGGTTTACAACCTTGGTCACTACAATCAATAAATTTCAAGCTTTAAATCCAAAACTCACTAACTTTGAGGCTAAATGAACTTCAAGACCAATTTCAAGCTAAACTTCATCAAATGAACTTCAAGGCCAATTTCAAGATAAACATCATCAATTTATTTCATTTTTTCAATGATAAAAGAAAATCTAATTAGTAAATCCTAACCAAACCCCTTAAAATTTTAACAAGATATCATTTTTTAAAATATGTGTTTATTGTTGCCATATAATTTTCATTTTTATCATTTATGTTTAATGAGTGCATAATATATCTATACATATATCTATATTATAATTTTGAATTATATAGTTTTTCAAACTTAATGCGAAACTTTATTGTATGGTTTTGCATTGACAATTTTTTGTTGAACTTCTTGGTCACATGACTTGAACTAAGTGACTTGGTTTACAACATCCACAATACTTAAGAAAAATGTTTTGATACTATGATCTATATCTAATAGGCAAGTCAAAATCACACAATGACACTCAAAATAGATCCTTTAAACAAAATTCAAAACCCATTTAAACTTAGAACTTCTCAAACTTCTCACCATGTATGTGCATAACTATGTAATTCCACTATTTAATATTTCATCATAGCAACATAAGTTATAACAACCATACACAATAGCATTCACACACCATACAGCTACAACTATATTTATGAGAACCGTCGTGCAAAATAAACTCCATTTATTATCATTCTTAGAGAAAAGTCAACCAATAAAAAATTTCATTTGCAATCGTGTATGACCTATGGGATTCCACATTCATGAGGTTGTGTTTAGAATCCTGATATCCCTAGTTAACGAATTCTAGGATTTTCCTTTTCTCAAGGAACTTCTTGTACTTTAAATTGCAACAAATTTCCATAGCCAATTGGATCCCTCAATCGATTTTCTTAGTCAATAGTCCAATATGTTATATTTGTAAATGTGGAAATACAAATATCATAAGCCAAACATAGTCACGCAGAAATAAAAGACACGGAGTTTACGTGATTCACCCAAGATTTGGGCTACGTCCACCAAGCAGAGGTATCGGTTGAGTTATTATTCAAATCATGGATATTACAGTAGCCTACTCACACTCCTGTATGCCTCTACACACACACACACACACACACACACACACACACATATATATATACAGGAAACTGTTTATTAATTGAAATCTCATCCATATTCTAACTTGGTCTTATTGGTTACAACCAACGCTAGATTATAGGATCTGAAATCCTAATCCTGGGAATTCGTTGTCACCGTTTAACAATCTCCACCTTGACAACAATTAACCTGATACCTTGCTCCTTGTTTTGTTCATCACCTTTTCTACAAGCCAAGAGAAGCTAAGCACCATCGTAGCTTCTCTAATAGTACTGGTTTTGTGAACATGTCTGCGCAGTTCTCTTTTGTATGCATTTTCTCAAGAGAGACTCCACCTCCATCGATGACCTGTCTTACAAAATGGTACTTGATAGGTATATGTTTTGTTTTACTGTGATAGGCTGGATTCTTAGCCAAGTGAATAGCACTTTGATTATCACAAAGTAACTTTACTTTGTCTTGCATCCTTCCAAACTCACCAAACAAACCTTTCAACCAAACTGCCTCTTTGCAAGCATGTGAAGCAGCTAAGTATTCTGCTTTTGTAGTGGATAAAACAACAATGTTATGTAGCTTTGACATCTAACTAATAGCTCCACCTGCAAGGGTAAAGACATACCCTAAAGTCGACCTTCTCTTGTCCAAATCACCTGCAAAATCAGAATCAACATATCCACAGACTAACTCACGACCATTGTTATAGGTGATACAGTAATCACTTGTGCCCCTCAGATAATGAAGCACCCATTTCACTGTTGCCTAGTGCTCTTTACCTAGATTTGCCATATATCTGTTGACAACCCCAACTACATGTGAAATGTTTGGCCTTGTAATAACCATCGCATACATTAAACTTCCTACTGCATTAACATACGATATTCGAAACATATATTCCCTTTCTTCTTTTGTACTAGGACATAAACTTGAAGAAAGCTTAAAATGGGAAGCCAAAGGGACTAAAACTGGTGTCACATCATTCATACCAAACCTCAAAAGTATCTTCTCAACATACTTCTGTTGTGACAACCAAAGCTTACCATTCCTCCTGTCTCTGAATATCTCCATGCCCAAAATCTGCCTTGCTTCTCCTAGATCTTTCATATCGAATGTCCTAGCCATCTTAGCCTTTAACCTGTTGATCCCAGTTATGCTTTTGCTTGCTAAAAGAATATCGTCAACATACAATACTAAGATAATGAATATGCTATTATTCAATTTCTTAAAGTAGACACAATGATCATACTCACTCCTTGTATAATTCTGGCTCACCATGAAAGAGTCAAATTTCTTGTACCATTGTCTGGGCACTACCTCAAACCATACAATGATTTCTTGAGCCTGCAAACAAATTTCTTGTTGCGATTCTAAAAAAACCCTTCAAGTTGTTCCATGTAGATCTCCTCATCCAAATCTCCATGTAAGAAAGCAGTCTTAACATCTAGCTGCTCCAACTCCAAATCAAGTAAAGCAACCAATGCTAACACACTTCAAATTGAAACAATCTTAACAACTTGTGAAAAAATCTCATGAAAGTCAATACTTTCTTTCCGAGAACATCCTTTCGCAACCAACCTTGCTTTGTACCTTTCCACTTTATCATCAACACCCTTCTTCAGCTTGTAGACCCACTTGCAACCTACAAGTGGTGTTCCTCTCTAATGCCTTCATTGCTTCTTTCCATTTATAACTGTTAGAACCCTTCACAACTTTGTGATAGCACAAAGGTTCATCATCATTAGTACTTAAAGAAACTGGCGAAACAAAATCATTATACCTTCTTGGAGGATTTCTAACCCGCATAGACCTCCTTAGGGAAGTTTGTGGCTCATCCACATTCTGTTGATTTTTATCATCAACAATGTCATCCTCTGCAACAAACTCTTCATGAACATCTTCAAAAACTTGTTCATGTTCACTTTCACCTGTATTTGAACTGGTTTCAAACTGAATCTGTTGATACTTAGGTACTTCTATTTGAACATCTACATCTAATTTGATGAGAGATGATTCATCAAATATTTGTGGACCTAGTTCCCGTGTAGACCTCCTTAGGGAAGTTTGTGGCTAACAATGAACATCTACTTCCCGTGTAGAACTCCTTAGGGAAGTTTGTAGCTCATCCACATTCTGTTGATTGTCATCATCAACAATGTCTTCCTCTGCAGGAAACTCTTCATGAACATCTTCAGAAACTTGTTCATGTTCACTTTCACCTGTATTTGAACTGGTTTCAAACTGAATCTGTTGATACTTAGGTACTTCTTCCTGTTTTATTTGAACATCTACATCTGATTTGATGAGAGATGATTCATCAAATATTACATCTCTGTTAATGGTGATCTTGTGGGCAGTAGGATCCCACAACCTATACCCCTTAATACCATCACCATAACCAACAAAGATAATCCTTTTTTATTTTGGATCTAATTTAGAACGCTGATGTTTCAGAATTAGAGCATAGGCTTCACAGCCAAAAACTTTAAGATTAGAATAATTACAAGGGTGACCTTTCCCTGCCTCTTTAGGAATCTTGCATTCTATTGTTGTTGATGGTGATTGATTCACCAGATAACAAGTTGTAGTTACTGCTTTTGCCCACAGTTCTTGTTGCAAGTTGGCGTTACTTAGCATACTCCTTACTCTTTCTAGAAGAATCATGTTCATGCGTTCAACAACTCCATTTTGCTGAGGAGTATAGGCAGTAGTTTTATGCCTATCAATCCCAAACTCCTTGCAACAGTTCTCAAATTCCATTGACGTAAATTCACCACCATTATCAGTTATTAAACATTTAATGGATCTACTAGTGCTCTTTTCCACTAAATCTCTAGACTGTTTGAAAACAGTAAATACTTCAGCCTTTCCTTTCAACATATAGACCCAAACCTTTCTAGAGAAATCCTCTATAAAATTTACAAAATATGATGATCCACCATATGAAATAGTAGAGGATGGTCCCCAAACATCAGAATGGATATAGTCAAGAATTCCCTCACTGGTGTGTCTTCCGGTTTTAAATTTCTGCCTATTCTGCTTTCCATAGATACAGTGCTTGCAGAAATCTAACTTTAAAGACTTTAGACCAGAAAGTAACTTGCGATCAAATAATACCTTCAATCCTTGTTCATTCATATGGCCCAACCATTGATGCCACAGTCGAAAATAATCGTTGTCGTACTCAGATACCGTTGTCGCATGATCTGACTCGATTCTTCCTTCTAACATAAATAGGTTTCCAACCTTCTTTTCCTTCATGACCAGTAGGATTCCTTTGTAGACCTTCATACCTCCACCTTGAACAATACTCTTATATCCTCTAGTGTCTAAGACTCCCAAAGAAATTAGGTTATTCCTAAGCTCAGGTACATGTCTCACATCAATTAGTATTTTAACAATTCCATCAAACATCTTAATTTGAATGCTACCAATTCCCACAACTTTACATGATATATCATTTCCCATGTAAACTATTCCATCATCTATAGACGGGTAAGTAACAAACCAGTGTCTGTGAAGACACATGTGATTTGAAGCACCAGAATCTAATAACCATTGTTGATCATGACATGAACCAATACTAATTGATAAAACTTCGTCAGTCTTACCTTAACCTGTTGTTGAACTTGTTTCAGTTGTGTTCGCTTCCTTCGTCTCTTTTGGAGGGTCTTCTTTGGAAGCTTGTTGTCGCTTCCAACAGTCCTTCTTCAGGTGTCCCGATTTGCCACAAAATCAACACTTAAGCTTGCTCTTTCTTCCCTTCGACTTTGACCAAGAGAAATCCCTCTGACCGTGTCCTCTTTCTTTAGGTCTACCTCTAACCATCATTGCCTCAGATGTAGAGGTTTCTAGATTGGATTTCTTCTTTGTTTCCTCAGACATTAAAGATCCAACAATATCATCAAAACTCAATACTTTCTGTTGAATTGAAACTAATAGAGGTAACAAAGTGATCCCATGACGTGAGAAAATAACACAATAATGTAATTGCCTTATCTTCAAATTCAAATTTCACTCCCATGCTAGTCAACTGAACTAAGAGAGTATTAAAAGTATTTAAATGATCAACTATTTTTATACCTTCCTTCATGTGCAAACTGTACAATTTCATTTTCAAGAAGCTCCTGTTCGTCAAGGATTTTGTCATATACAAGCTTTCCAGCTTTCGTCCACAAATCGACTGTTGTCTTCTTCGAGACAATATTGAACAGAACATCATCGGCCAAACACAGGTGTATGGCACTCAGTGCTCTCGCATCAATCTCATCCCACTCTTCATCTGAAATGATCACGGGTTTCTTTGCTTTTCCCAAAAGCGCCTTCACCACGCCTTGTTGCACAAGCAAATCGTGCATCTTCATCTTCCAGATCTCAAAATTACTCTTACCATTAAACTTCTCGGTTTCAAATTTAGCACTTTGAGTTTTCGCCATTAACAAAAAGAAAAATTCCAAAACATCACTGCTTATAATAACCAAGACCCTTTGAAAAATAATGTGGAGGAATAATGGTTTAAACTCCACAAGGTTTAAAAAGTTTAATAAAAAACCTTTTACCAACCTCACCTTTTATTTAAAAATAAAAATAAAAAACCACCTTTTTAAATCCTCCACCTTTTACACATTATATTTAATTCAAATATAATAAACCTATTAAAACATAAAACATCCTTGACTCCTATTGTAATTCCAAATAAAATAAACCATTATACCTTTCCACTTTCAAAAAACAACCATACCTTTAATTTTTAATTTTTATTTAAAAATAAAAATAAAAAACCACCTTTTACATATTATATTTAATTCAAATATAATAAACCTATTAAAACATACTCCACGTGACTCCAATTGTAATTCCAAATAAAATAAACCTTCATACCTTTCCACTTTCAAAAAATAACCATACCTTTAATTTTGAAAAGGAAAAATCATACGAATGGTTCTTAAAGGGAAATCGGCGCTCTCCTCAAAACTTTAGACGCACGTTGTTTTTGAAAAACGTAAATCTCTTAAGTATACTACTAATCAGCGCTCCCCTCCAACAGGAACCCGGTGCTGATCTGAAAAAACATCGCTCCCTTCCAACACAGATCCCCACGCTGAAGTAAAGAATCGACACTCCTTCCTCGCTCTGATTTAAAACGGATGGATGTCTTTGCGCAGAGATTTTGCTTTTGGACGACGGCTAATCCAACAAAGCTCTGATAACACTTGTTATATTTGTAAATGAGGAAACAAAAATATCATAATCCAAACACAGTCACGCAGAAATAAAAAAACACAGATATTTATGTGGTTCACCGAATATTTGAGTTACGTTCACCAAGCAAAGGTATCGGTTGTCTTATTATTCAAATCATGGAGATTACAATAGCTCACAACTATTTATTAATTGCAATCTCATCCATATTCTAACTTAGTCTTATTGGTTAAAACCAACGCTGGATTATAGGATCTGAAATCATAATCTTGGGAATTCGTTATCACTGTTTAACACAATTTCCAAATTGATCCATTTGAGCCCTCAAACCATCAAACCTCTATACTATTTTCAGTTTGACTTTAAGTAGGTCTTGTATGAAAAATTAGTTATAGTCTATCCAAATGCTTATCATATTCAACTACAAAAAATGGTTCAACTCTCACCTTTTGGCTTTTCCTTAATCCATTGACTATGCTTCAACAATGAGATAAAATATGCGAAACAAACAACACGGTGAGGCTACGCTCACTTCTCTATTTTTCAATGAAGACGGATTACATCCTTATATAGGAAAAGACTCGACCGAGTCGGTTACATGAAAATCAAAGACAACTAGATTCTTAACTAAGAACTGACTCTTAACACGCCTACAATTGACTCTCAAAACTTAAGCTTACAACTGACACTTACAACTGGCGCTTACTCCATTATTTCCAAGTCTTTCCCTTAATGGAGAATGGATTGACTTCTACACCTAACATCTCCCTAAACAATTCAAACTTAATCTTTCCAAGAGGGTTAGTGAAAATATCAGCAGCATTTTCACTAGTATTACAATACATAAGAGCTATTTCATTTGACTGCAACTTTTCTCGAACAAAATGAAACTGAGCTTCAACATGTTTTGTTTTTGCATGAAAAATCGGATTCTTCGCAATATTGATTGAACTTTGATTATTACATCTGATCATCGTAGGTTCCTTTTGTTCTTCTCCAACATCTTGAAGAAGTCTTCTTAACCAAACAACTTCACAAGTTGCTGCACACAAGGCTTTATATTCTGCTTCAGTGGAAGACAAAGATACAATAGGCTGCTTTTTACTGCTCCATGAAACAACCCCGGATCCAATGTTGAACGCATATCCAGTGGTTGATCTTCAATCATCCAGATTGTCATCCCAATTAGAATCTGAATAACCTGCCAACTCAACATCAGATGCATCGGTATATTTAATACCATAATCAAGTGTACCTTTTAGATACCTGAGTACTGCCTTTGCTGCATTCCAATGGCTTTCATGAGGTTTCGCCATGAACTGACTTAACACACTCACAGAATATGAAATATCAGGTTTGGTTGTGGTGAGATAATTCAGACTACCCACCATCTGTCTATACATAGTGCCATTCACCTCCTTCGAACCATCATCACAAGAAAGTTTCACATTCTGTTGCATGGGAACAGTAAAAGACTTACACTGATCCATTTTAAATCTCTTAAGTATTTCTCTGATATACTTACTCTGACAAACAAAAGTTTGGCCTGCATTTCTCCAAACTTCAAAACCTAGGCAGTAATGTAACTCACCAAGATCTTTCATTTCAAATACCTTTGATAACTTCTCCTTTATTTCATCAATTAAGTTCTCTACATTTCCTGTAATTATTAAATCATCAACATATAATGAAATCAATACTATATACCCATGTTCATCAAATTTGGTATTCAGATTTGGATCACTTTTGCTCCTCATAAAACCCTGTTGAAGAAAGAAAGAGTCTATCTTCTCATACCATGACCTAGGTGCCTATTTTAG
>JASDQU010270220.1:0-15215 GCA_032191745.1 Picea mariana
AGTCTCCTATATATACCAAGGAGACATTTTCATTTTGAATCATCTTGTACTTGAACATTTAAGTGGGGTAAAAGGAGGTTGCCCCCTCGAAGAGGCTTATTATCTGAAATTATCTCTGTTTCAAGGCGTTGAGTACTTTTTCTGAGTTTTTTCCATGCTATATTGATGTTTGGCTCTTAACAGGCTCAAGACTCATGGATCTAATTCTTAAACCATCCTAATTGTGCACATATTCATACTTGGCCAATGACCTCCTAAACTTGTCATTGTGTGGTGATTCAACGCCTCATTCATATCCCTTGATCTCTAGAATCTTGCACCCATACTTGGTGCAAAAAACCACCAGATGTCTCCCATTTCACCAATAGAAGGAAAACTATTTCTTAAGCCTTGAGTTTCCTCTTTCTAATGTGACTAGGGTCTCAAGACATATACTTAGTGTTCAAAAACTTTTAATGGAGCTCATAGTCTAAGTTGGAAGCCAAAGATCCCCTAGAGAGGTCATGTGTGGTTGTTCAAGGCCTCCTTCAAGGTCCTTAAGTGATAGAAGCCACCTCTAGGGCCTAAGGATCGAGTTTCCTCCTTTGACTATGTCCATCACCTCAAGACCCATAGTTGGTGCTCAAAACTTTCTAATGGTGCTCATATCCCCACTTGGAGATGAAAGATCTCATCAATAGGTTTCATGTGATGTCTCGAGGAATTATTCTTGGCCCTTGAGCCATACAAACTTCCTTTAGGACCTAATACTTAGGGTTCCTCCCCTAACTATGGTTAAGACAATTTTAGACCCATATTTGGTGCACAAAACCTCATAATAATACCAATATGCCGCCAATATATATGTGTGTGTGTGTGTGTGTGTGGTGCCAATATCCCACAAATATATATCTATATCTTATATTAATTTTATAATCATTCCCCCCCCCCCACAATGTATGCAAAGTGGTATAAGTGGGGTTTATTCCCCTTCAAGTTAGGAGGTTGAACCTTGGGGTTTGGGTTTTTGTGTCCTTGACAATGAGGTGAAAAGGAAATAAAAAGTACACATTTTCTAGGCAAGTCTTAATTAAGAAAGTTGTGTCGCCCTCAAGGAAAGGTTCAAACTTGGAGGCGTGGAGTGGCTCAGTCTCGATCCTGTAGTCATGAAGATCCTATCTAATAAGAGGCAACTCCATCATCAAATCCTCTAGTGCATCTTTGTTTTCGTAGATCCCAGATCTCTCTCTCCCACTTTCTCTTCAACCTGTTTCAAAGTCGTGATTCTACTATTGCTTTTAATACCTTCAAAATGTGCATACATTTTGTAGAATTACAAAATATGGGTGTATGCGTGTTTTCTGAAATTCCAAACCCCATCTTCCATATCCACTAGTCTATCAAGCTTGGCACCTCATAAAGTAAACAAATTATAACATGGTTGCATTCTGCATTTTCACAACATTAACAACTTTCTTGAAATTTTGATTATTACTTCTGAGATCATCAAATTTCTTACACTAACCCTAAATAATTAATAGATAATATTATTTATCTTTATAATAATATAAATATAATGATAATATTTAATAGTAAAATCAGTGTTTTGTGATAATATCCATAGAATCTACCATATTCGATAGAGGAAAGTACATAATTTTTCATAATATAATTAAGCATTTAACAATATTATATTCTTTGCTATTCTAGAATTTTACTGCAGTAATCAATCTGAAAAAGAACGTGCTTCACCATAGACTTTTGGTAATATATGTAAGTAAAGTCATTCATTAATGTAGATATATGACTATTCGTACTTTTGGTAATATATGTAAAGTCATTCATTAATGTATATATATGACTTTTCGTCCAAATATTCGTTGGGGAAAACATATAAAAATGTTAAAAAGGCCTTTCCACCGATTACCGCATCAAAACCAACCGCTTCCCACTGCAGATGACATGTCCACCGACTTCTCACTGTTGATGACATGTCCATCTAAACTACTAATACGGAAAATAGGTTAGTTTTTCACTCGCCTGCTTTGGTATATGGTTTGGGACTGTATATTTTTATTATAATTAAAAAATAAATAAAAATGTTCAATAATTTTGAGATTGTTTGTAACAAATTTGTTAAAAGGAAAGATATAAAAATTAAATGTCCATGGAGTATTTATGAGATGTGTGAAATAATAATAAATATGTTTTAAAGAAAATTAAACAAATTAAATTAAATTTTTAATTTGATTAAAAAAATATGATATAAATATTTATTTATATTAAAAAAAATTGTTTTCTTATATTATAATTTAATTTTTATGAATTTGTAGAGATAAGAACAAATATTTTTGGTTCATTCATTTTTATAAAAGTTTATCATTGTAATAGGGGAAAATAAGACAAGTTAGCATGCTTTTACATAGTGTTTCACAAATTCATCTTCGACTTCCACTTAGTTGTTCGAGTGAACCATAGTTATTTTTAAGGTAGAAATGGATTCTCTGACCTCCTTAGTAGCGAGGGCATTGAAGAATTTGTTGGAAATATTTCCACACATTTTTAATCCAATGCAACGATGCACACAACTGGGAGCCTTTAGCATGGTGGACATCATCTACCTGTAGTAAGTGGCTCAACTTTGTAGCCCAGATTTTCTTATCTTCATCATATGGGGCCCATTGCAAGTCTCTCATGAGGCCATCAAGCTTGTGATGCAACACATAACTATGAACCCATCATATTCTGGTTATTTCGAGCTCGTACCCACGTAAAAAAGGCCATGGTACAGAAGATAACATCAACTGACCAAGTAACCCATCCAAGATCCCTACATGGCCAAGGAATGGGATTCCACACTATTCAAATGTAGGCCAAGGAGCCTAGGATTTTCAAATGGTAAATGCACCCATTAGCTGCCCCTCCAAGAGATAAAAATCCAAATGGGTTGATGATCAACACATGGACCAACCAATCTCTTGAAAGTGAAAAAAGAAGGATTTTTTCTTTTCTAGTAGGGCTCTATTGAGCCAATAATAAATTCTCTCGACCCCTTTGCAAAGATTATTTCATGTAAACCATAGTTTAGTGGGGTCTTGTCTCCAATTATGGTTAGGGTCATTGGTACAAAGAAAAACAATCTCTTAGCATTCCAAAAGCAATGGTAGATAGTGGGCTTGGTACAAAGAAAAACAATCTCTTAGCATTCCAAAAGCAATGGTAGATAGTGGGCTTGTTGGCTACCACCACCCACGTGCATGGAGCTAGAGAAGGTTTGGAATGCCTCAATAGCCACTTGTTTACTGGAGATGGCTACAGAGGAGTCCTTGGAGGATAGTGTCTTTTGAGTTGGGGTTTTTACAAGATGGAACTTAGCCACATTTTCACTCTCCCCTTTATATGCAACTTTTGTCCAAACCCCTTCACCCACCTTGCATGTCCATTCAACTTTAGGAGCATGACAGGATTCTGAGGGAGGGGTTGTGTCAAGTTCAGTTGGGACCATTATTAGGCAATCTTGAATGTGACAGCCATGACTCTGGTAGTAGCAATAGGCATTGGGTAGATTTATATAGAGGACTGGTTGGCGATGCAACAATTTGGATGTATATTAATTCTTTCAAATCCTAGGATAGATTAACCTACATATAGACACAATGTTGAGGCTGAGGGATAAAATAATTTTTGGTCTCTTCAAAAATAAACTTCCTCAAACAGGTAGTAATCCTCTATACTGTTGGCCAAAATTGCATGGGGAAGCTAGGGGAGGCTACCCAAATTGGGCAGACAAATTGTGTTGCTTTGTTAGCTGAGAAGTCATGCGTCTAGTTGCTAAGTACCACCAGGGTATTTTTTCATATCTAGGGGATTTGATTCAATATCTCCTTCACATGAGAAGGGTTGTCGAATGGAACAAGAAAAAACTGGTAGTTATGCTCCATACTTGTGTGCAATGCCACCCACTGGACTCTCAAACCTCGTCGATCCAATTTCAAATAATATCTTCAAGGGGTACCCTCCCAACAAAATATCCAATAATGTATCCCTCCCAAAGCTCATGACAGATACTGGCATACTCAAGATCAAATATTTCAATATCAAGAGGATGGTCATGACCTCATGGTACACCTTTGAGACAAACTTTTGTAGAGCGTTGGGTACAATTGTGAAATATTGGTCTAAACTCGACACTATGAATGGTCATAAAAAAAAATTAATGCTAGAAAATAATGCTTCACTTAATTATGACAAAAATATCGTTGGCTTGAGAAGCCAACCATGACACACACAATGCTAAACATGGATGAATTTAAGGATGAAAATTTATTTTAAAATGTAGAAACCTTGGCGAATCTTACTAATCCTTCATATTCCAACAATAAAATGTTTAGCGATATTTTTGTAAAAATATTCAAATTTCTAAGGATTTTATGTAGTTTGTATAAAATTTTGGCAATTTTTAAGGTAAAATAATTTTATCCTATAGAATTTGGGCAAATCATAGTTAGAATAGAGAATTGGTTTTTAGGAAAAACCATGGAAAATTAACCCATGAACGAAATTTAGCCCCAAAAATCATCCATGAATTGCTTAAAAAACAATATCAATATATCACCTAAAGTAAAAAATCACAATATTTAATCATTAACTTGAAACTTTAAGAGAGAAAAAACTTCCCAATATACCATCTTTATTTTAAAATCAATATTAACTTTATTAACATCTATGTATAATGACAATAACTATTTTGACTTCTATCAAATGATGAGATGAAAAAATAATATTATAAATTCATAATCTTCACTATAAAAGCAATGAGTAAGTAACCTGCAATGTATGATGGAATCAATATGCTAATAACATAGAAGGAATGAGTAAGTAGCTTGTAGTGTGTGATGGAATCACAAAAGCAAACTTGAGGAAAAACAATCACATGCTTCTTGAGCTGAGACAAAAATGGCCCAAGGATTATGGAATATATTGGATAAGGTATCATTTGAAAACACTTGAGTGCGTGGACCTAAAAATAACATAGCAATGGATAAATTAAACATTGAACTTGAGTACGTGGACCTAAATAACATAGCATTGGATAAATTAAACATTGAACTTTAGTACATGGACCTAAATAACATAGCATTGGATGGGAGAATCCGTAAGCAAAAGTTATTATAAAATTTGTAATGTATTTAAAGTTTTTTAATGCCTATGGGGACATTTAAATAGTTATTAGCCTAACTACGACACATTGCTTGTATATTCACTCCTCATGCTGACAAGAGTTAGTGTTATTTGGTTGAACATTGGAAAAGTACCAAAACTTGATTCATGTAAATATTCGATTATAAAAAGAATACAATATTTTTTTTTATAAAAAAATATAATAAATATTTATTAAAATAAAAATTTATTGGAATGAATAACTGTTAGGGTTAAATGGTTTTAAGAATTTAATAAAGAATTAATAAAAAAATTTAAAAAAATATAATAAATATTTATTAAAATAAAAATTTATTGGAATGAATAATTATTAGGGGTAAATGGTTTTAAGAATTTGATAAAGAATTAATAAAAAAATTAAAGTGGTATTTTTTTTAATACCATAAATTTGAAATAAATGTGAAAGGAGATAAAATTGTTTTTATTTTTTTAATATATATGTGTGGTGATTTGTGTTATGTTTTCAATGAAGAGAAAGGTATGTATTTTATGATTCACTTTAAGTTGAGGTTGTTGAGTATGATGTAGGATGTAATATTCAATTTTGCAAATATGATTATAAAATTGTTATTTGAAATATTTTTATATATCTTTTTTATTTTCTGAAATTTTTATAGTCTGAAGAGTTCTAGAAAAGAAGTTAATAGTGAAAATACCAAATTGATTTGTTTGAATGTGATATTATGATCATTCCGAAACTCTAATTTTCACAGAGCATATTTCAGAAAATATAGTGAACCAATCTAAGAAATTTGTACCACATGTACACCAAAATTTCTCCATTTTCTTTACAAAATTTCAAAATCTAAAACATTGAGTGATAATCTAATGCATAATGAGAATGAAGGGCAAATTTATAACCTCGTTGAAGACCAAATTTATAACATATTGTAAGAAACATCCCTACTTGAATGACCTTTTGAATCTTGTTATAGTATAATGTTAATCAATTATTATATATGATTAATTAAGTTAATTATAGAATATGATAATTAATTATTGATCAACCATTTATTAACTTGAATTATTTAGTTAAATAATGATGTAATCATCTCCTTAATTATATAAAGTTAAACCATTTCATTTGATTTTTGTATATATGATAAAGTTGTTATAGTATAATGTTAATCAATTATTATATATGATTAATTAAGTTAATTATAGAATATGATAATTAATTATTGATCAACCATTTATTAACTTGAATTATTTAGTTAAATAATGATGTAATCATCTCCTTAACTATATAAAGTTAAATCATTTCATTTGATTTTTGTATATATGATAAAGTTTAAAGCATATTAAATTTGATGGATATTTTCTTTGTGTGCTTCTATATTTTTATATAATACATTATAGAAATAGATGTATATATAATAGATGTAATATAATTATATAGAGTGTTAGATAATGAAAAATTCAATTAATAAAAGAGAAAATTCAAAATAATCTATGGAACTGTAACACCAAAATAATATAAACAAGGAGTGTATAGCAACTTAGTCCCTGCCAAGTAGATTTGGAAATGGAGATGATAGCTGACACCCTATAATTATTGATGATGATCATTACTATAAAACATGAACAATATGTTAACTAGGGACTAGTTTCATAGTCTTAAAAGAAATCAATTTGTAAAGATTTTAAATGAAAAAAATTAACACAGAATTCAAAGAATTCAACCTAGACTCACAAGTTATAGATTTGTCATATGTCATATTGGTCAGGATCTCTAACCATATTTTTACTTTAATGTGGATGTTGTATAGTTTTAAAATTAATCTAAATTTCTTTTCAATTAAGTTAAGCTACTCTTATAAAAATTACATTTTAAAAATATTCAATTTTTTTTTTTTGAAAATAAACATTTCAAATTTAATAATATATATTTTTATATAATATTTATTATATTACATAATAAATATAATGTAAATAATATATTAGATAATAAATATAATATTAGATAATAAATATAATATAAATATAATAATGCATAATAATAAATACATAGTACAATTTTTTATATTTAGATGTAGTGATTGGTGAAATTCATTGATTATGTAATTAACTTTACATATTGAAAGATGTGAAGGGAGTAATAACACTTAAATTCTATCAACCAATTAGAAATGAGAAACACAAATATTTTTATTATATTCAAAAATATAATAAAAATTATATAAAAAGTCCGATCAATTCTGTCTTAGTGGATGTTAATAATTATAATCATCATCATCATCATTATATATTTGTTTTCCTATGTTAAACATTACATTGCATACACAAATTTATAGTAAAAGCAAACTAATRTTACATCAAAAACAAATTCATTGCTATAGTCCCCTGAGAAGGACTAACAATACTAACAATATATCTCTTTAGTCTGAGTTAAAACAACATTAATCAATAAATTATTAGAGAAAAAAACATAAATATAGATAAATGATACCAATAAAAATCAATAAATTATTAGARAAAAAAAAGTAAATGTAAATAAATATTGAAATTAATTACAATGAAGATTTTAACACCAAAACAATTTATCTCTTTACTCCGAACCAGAATAACATTATTTTTAAATACATGGGATAAGTTTTTGGAGTAAATATCTATAAAAATCAATAAATTATTAGAGAAGGTATAGAAATCAATAAATTAATTAATTACAATGAAGATTTTAAATTATAAACTAGATGGAATTAATTACAATGAAGATTTTTAATTATAAACTAGATGATATTAATTACAATGAAGATTTTAAATTATAAACTAGTTGATTGGTTTGAGAAAGTGTTTTAAGATGCGTGTAAATTATAATATATTGGGTTGAAAGTGTTCAATAAGAATTTGTTTATAGATTTGCAAGTGATATTTTTGTTCATTATGTTAACATTGATTTATTTTATTCTAGAGGAGAATGGTGTTGATTTTATTATTATTTATTTGAGTAAGTGATAATACTAGTTGATAGGGTTAAAAGAGGTAGAATAAATCATAATTAAAAAAACTAAGTTATGTAACTAAGTATTTTTTGATATGAAACATTTATTAAAAATTAAATAAAAATGAATACAAAAGCAACCATTGAAGAAGTATAAAAATGATTTAGACTAACAAAGTTTTAAAATTTTTAAAAGAAAGAACATAGATAAATAATAATAATACAATAGAGATTAAATAATTTGGTTATTATTGATTTTTTTTTTAAGAAGTGACAATTAAGATAAAGAAGAACTATAATCGTTAGTTATTAATGAATGACATAAAAACCAATTAACCTGATCATCAAATTGTAATAGAGAAGAAGTTGTGGTGTTGTTACTTGTATTAGAGCAAGGGACCTATTTTCAGGTTTGAAGGCACTCCACCCTTCAACATATTCGAGGTTTATTTATGGAATTACAATAAATTCTTGATGAAGAGAAAACTAACAAATGAATTACTGTAATCCATTTGGAAGGAACTTCAAGTCAAACATAATGTCATGACTTGAATATAAACTTGACAAGATGAAAGTGTAAAAATAGTTAAAAGAATCATAATATAGTTATCAAACTCATTGTACCATATAATAACCACACAATAGTATACAACTGTGTATCTGTACATCTAATAATGAATAAATCACAAGTGATACAAGTAAAAAAAATCTTTCAAGAGTACCTGCGACCAAATTGAGAGATAACGGTATAAGTAAAAAAGAGTTTGACTCATCATTTAGATAACAAATCAACTTTTAAATTAGGGAATATGAAGAGATAAGTTCCCTACAATAATATACAATAATATATATATGAATCAAATAAAATATAAAAAATTTAATAATCAAGATAAAGAAATACCTTTAAATATTAAAAAGAGTAAATAGTTTACAAAATTGATAAAGATAAAAAGATACTTTTAAATATTAAAAAGAGTAAATAGTTTACAAAATTGATAGCAATCTACCACCAAACCCACCTCCACTTTTAGACCCATCAACAAAGATGTTAGGACTTTATAATAATCCCATATAATTACCAATATATGAAGGTGCTAAAGACTCAAACAAGAAAAGTTTCAACCATTAAATATTTAGAGTACTGCATATACCTTATTTTAGATGAAGCTTGAAAATTTTCATTATTTAGTGTTACAATAAGTAAAACAGGGTTAACTTGGTATATGAATTTGATGGATGATGAAAACAATTATACCAAGGATCAAATCAATGACGAATTCTTGAAATTTTTCAAAACCGCAAGTGTTAAACATATGGATTCCCAAAATTGATAATTTAAGGGCAATGATATACCTACACACTTGTTGAGCTAGGGACGTGAATATGTGGGCATGGTACCTACTATTTAGGGCCTCGAGAGTTAGTTATTTTAACAAAGTTTGTAATTTAGTGGATTTAGCATAGTCATACCACCTTATGGAGTACTTGTTGGGTATGTGTTATATTTTTGGGACCACATTATATTTAGGTGGTTTTTCGGCACATGGTTTCTTTGCCGATGGTTTTCTATTTCCGGTTAAGGAATTAGGGTTTTGGACTAATCCAAGTCATTGGGTTAGGGTTTTGGATGCCGCTGACTCCTATATGTATTTTGTATTGTAAACATTGTAACACAATGAATGAATATAGAATATGTTAGTTTTCCCGGTTTGGGTTTCCAGGGGAAAAATCTTTGTGTAATGTTTGTATTTGCCATTGTATCTTTTCTATTCTTTTTTGAATATATGTTTGCAGTAGATATTGTACAAGGTTAGAATTTACATTTGGTATCAGAGCTTTATTGACTTCAGGGGGACGCCTTTGTGGTCAAGGGTTTGGCTCGGGACTGTGATAAGCCTTGTTACAGTGGGAGATCTGCGGTATTGTTTTTCAGGTGAAAAGAAATGGCAAGCAATTCGAAGATGGAGATCGAGAAGTTTAATGGGAAAAGCTTTGAGTTGTGGAAGCTCAAGATGGAATATCTTTTGGTGGACATAGATCAATGGAGCGCGGTAGATCCAGGTATTGCACCTACATGAACTTCTGCAGATGACTGGAAAAAGATGGACCAGAAGGCAAAGAGCACAATCTGACTGTGTCTCTCCGATTCAGTATTACTGAATGTGTCAGAGGAAGCTATAGCCAAGGATTTATGGGAAAATTTGGGGAAGTTGTATCAATCTAAGTCCTTGGTAAATAAACTATTCCTGAGAAAGAAGCTGTATAACTTGAGGATGAGAGATGGAGACTCGATGGCAGAGCATTTGAACGCCTTCAATACTGTGGTAAGTCAGTCAGTATCTGTTGAGATTAAAATTTCAGATGAAGAAAAATGTATCAGTTTGTTGTGTTCTTTACCAGACTCGTGGGATAGTCTGGTTGTGGCCATGGGTAGTAATACAACTTCTTTGAAGTTTGAAGAAGTGGTCTCATCCTTGTTGTCAGAGGAAATGAGATGAAAGAATATGGAAGGACATAGCACAAACACATTATTTGCAAGAGGACGTTCCCAGGAAAGAAATAGATCTTATTTCTCAAGTGGGAGATCTAAGTCTAAGGGTAGGTCTAAATCTCCTAGAAAGTTTGTAAGGGTATGTTGGAGGTGTGGAAAAGAAGGGCACTACAAGAAGTAGAGTAGATCCAAAGTTGAGAAAAAGAAGGGATCTGAAGAATCTTCTTCTATAGAAGAAAAGACCTCCAAGGAAGAAGGAGGGGATGTGTACTTGGTCTCTTCAAGCACACATGCAGATAATAAGGCATGGTTGATTGACTCTGGTGCATCCTTTCATATGACTCCCCATAGGGAGTGGTTCTGCGAATATGAAAAGTATGATGGAGGTAATGTTTTCTTAGGTAATGATTCGACAACCAAAATCATACGAAGAGGAAGGGTCAAGTTGAGACTCATAGATGAAAGGATTAGAACACTGTCTGGTGTTCTACACATCCTAGGTATGGCCAGAAATTTGATTTCTGTAAGCAAAATGGAAGATGCAAGGTTAAAAACAATTTTTGAAAAGGGAACTTGCAAGATGGTTTGAGGAGCAATGGTGTTGATGAAGTGAGTTCGATTTGGAACTCTATATAAGCTACTAGGAAGCACTATTAGTGATGGGTGTAATAGCTCCATTGTTCCTGATATTGGAGTTGAAGAAGAAAGAACTCCTACAGTCTCTGAAGAAAAGGTTATGTTGTGGCATGAAAGACTGGGGCATATTGGAGAGAAGGGTCTTCGACTACTACATGGTAAAGGTATGGTTGAAGGTATGTCTAACTGCTCTCTTGATTTTGATTTCTGTGAACATTGTCTATATGGGAAGTAGAATCAGGTAAGATTCCCCTCCGGTGCAACGAGGGCAGAAGGAATTTTACAGCTAGTTCATAGTGATGTTTTTGGACCTGCGTCGGTCCCATCATTGGGAAAATCTGTGTACTATGTCTCATTTATAGATGACTTCTCAAGGAAAACTTGGATATATTTCCTCAGGAAGAAATCTAAAGTCTTTGACAAGTTTAAAGAGTTTAAGGCTCTTGTTGAGAATCAAATAGAGAAAAGAATTAAGGTGTTGAGGATAGATAATGGTGGAGAGTTCTGCGGAAATGAATTTGAAGAATTTTGTAAGAAGTGCGGTATAGCAAGGTAGAAGACTACTTCATATACACCTCAGCAGAATGGAGTTGCAGAAAGGATGAATAGGACACTAATGGAAAAATCGAGGTGCATGCTCAGTGGTGTCGGGATAGGGCAAGAATTCTGGTTAGAGGCAGTGGGTACTGCATGTTATCTGGTCAACAGAACACCCTCATCAGTGTTGAATGACAAGACTCCACAAGAGGTATGGACTGGTAAGGAACCTTCTCTCACACATCTTAAGGTATTTGGTTGTGATGCATATGTTCATGTTCCAAAGGAAAACAGGAGTAAGCTGGATAAGAAGGCTGGAAAATGTATCTTTATTGGATATAAATATGGTCTCAAAGGTTATAAGCTTTGGAACCCAGAAACTAAGAAGGTAGTGTAGAGCCGAGATGTAGCATTTAGAGAAATGAAGGATGTTCTTAAACAGGAAGTCCTACCTAGTAAGGAAGAACCAGAGAAGATAGAGTTTGATTTAAAGGATGATGAATCAGACTCTACAGAAGAACATGAATCAGAAGAAGAAGATCCTTATACTCCAGTATTGAGGAGATCGGATCAAGAAAGAAGGCTACCAGAAAGGTATAGTCCATCTGATTTCCGTTCAAATTTTTCTTTGTCTATTACTGATGATGATGCTAGAACTGTCAGGGAAGAAGTGGATTCAGAGGATCGAAATCTCTGAAAAAGGGCCATGGAAGAAGAAATAGAATCTTTTGATAAGAATGAGGCTTGGGATCTAGTGGAGTTTCCAACTAGAAGAAAGCCCATTGGAAGCAAATGGGTATTTAAAAAGAAACTGAATGCAAAAGGAAAAGTGGAGAAATGCAAAGCTTGGTTAGTAGCAAAGGGTTATTCCCAAGTTGAGGGAGTTGATTTTGGTGAGATTTTTTCTCCTGTTGCCAAGTAAACCTCCATAAGATTTATGTTATCTGTTGCTGTTGCATTTGATTTTGAAATAGAACAAATGGATGTGAAGACAACATTCCTACATGGGGATCTGGAAGAAGAAATCTATATGAAGCAACCAGAAGGTTATGTTGTGAAGGGAAAGAAGGAGCTAGTATGCAAGCTGAAAAAATCCCTGTATGGTTTAAAACAATCACCAAGAATGTGGTATCAAAAATTTGATACGTATATGTTGGGACTTGGCTTCACAAGAAGCAAAGAGGATCATTGTGTGTATTTTAAATTAATTGGTGATCATTTGATTTATTTGGTCTTGTATGTGGATGACATGTTGTTGATAGGAAACAACAAGAAGATTATCCAGGATGTGAAAACTCAGTTGTCCTCTAAATTTGACATGAAGGATCTCGGTGCTTCAAATTTCATTTTGGGCATGGAAATTAAAAGAGAGCGGAAAAAGAGGAAACTCTAGTTAAATCAGAGAAAATATGTCGAGACAATATTGCAGAGGTTTAATATGCAGGAATGAAAACTGGTCAAGGTTCCTATTCTTGTTGGTGTAAAGTTATCTACGGATCAGTGTCCCAAGACACATGATGAAGAGGAGGACATGTCTCATGTTCCATATGCCAGTGCAGTTGGCAGTTTTATGTATGCAATGGTTTGTACTAGACCGGACATTGCACATGCAGTGGGAGTTTTGAGCAGGTATATGTCAAAACCAGGGAAGAAGCATTGGACAACAGTAAAAAGGGTTTTCAGGTATTTGCGTGGCACTGCTAGCTATGGATTGTGCTATGAAGGAAGACCGGGATTGGAAAGAGTGGTGGATATATATGGATTTGTGGATGCAGACTGGGCAGGAGATCTGGATCGTAGGAGATCTACAAGTGGGTATGTATTTAACCTATTTGGAGGAGCAATAAGTTGGATGAAAAAAAGACAGGCTGTAGTGGCACTTTCAACTACAGAAGCTGAATACATGGCAGCCACTCATGCAAGTAAGGAAGCAGTATGGTTACAAAGATTGTGTTCAGGTATTGGGTTGGCACAACAAGCTATAAGAATAGATTGTGACAGTTAGAGTGCAATTTTTCTAGCAAAGAACCCAGCTCATCATTCAAAGACAAAACATATTGATATTCAATATCACTTTGTGGGAGACATGGTTGAAGAAAAGAAAGTATTGTTGATGAAGGTGGACACTTTGAAGAATGTTGCAGATTCATTAACAAAATATGTGAGCACTGAGAAGTTCTCTTGGTGTAGAGGATCCATGGGCATTGCTGCCCTGGATTGTTGACTATGTAACCCCCTGTGTGCAAAGAAAACAACAAGTGGGAGAATGTTGGGTATGTATTATATTCTTTGCACAAGTAGTAGTGTCTGAGCGTCTGTGCCGGGCGCAGGAGGGTTAGAGGGGGGTGGAGCCCCCTGCGCGGGGGTTCAGGGGAAACGCCCCCGAAAAAAAAAAATTAGCATCGGGACCGCATTATATTTAGGTTGTTTTTCGGCACATGGTTTCTTTGCCGATGGTTTTCTATTTCCAGTTAAGGAATTAGGGTTTTGGACTAATCCAGGTCATTGGGTTAGGGTTTTGGATGCCGATGGCTCCTATATGTATTTTTTATTGTAAACATTGTAACACAATGAATGAATATAGAATATGTCAGTTTTCCCGGTTTGGATTTCCAAGGGAAAAATCTCTGTGTAATGTTTGTATTTGCCATTGTATCTTTTTTGTTCTTTTCTGAATATTTGTTTGCAGTAGATATTGTACAAGGTTAGAATTTACATTTGGTATCAGAGCTTTATTGGCTTCAGGGGGATGCCTTTGTGGTCAAGGGTTTGGCTCGGGACTGTGATAAGCCTTCTTACAGTGGGAGATCTATGGTATTGTTTTTTAGGTGAAAAGAGATGGCAAGCAATTCGAAGATGGAGATTGAGAAGTTTAATGGGAAAATCTTTGAGTTGTGGAAGCTCAAGATGGAAGATATTTTGGTGGACAGAGATCAGTGGATCGTGGTAGCTCCAGGTACTGCACCTACAGGAACTTCTGCAGATGACTGGAAAAAGATGGATTGGAAGGCAAAGAGCACAATCCAACTGTGTCTCTCTGATTCAGTATTACCGAATGTGTCAAAGGAAGCTACAACCAAGGATTTATGGGAAAAGTTGGGGAAGTTGTATTAGTCTAAGTCCCTGGTAAATAAACTATTCATGAAAAGAAGCTGTATAACTTGAGGATGAGAGATGGAGACTTGGTGGCAGAGCATTTGAACGCCTTCAATACTGTGGTAAGTCAGTTAGTATCTGTTGAGATTAAAATTTCAGATGAAGATAAATGTATCAGTTTGTTGTGTTCTTTACCAGACTCATGGGATAGTCTGTTTGTGGCCATAGGTATTAATACAACTTCTTTGAAGTTTGAAGAAGTGGTCTCATCCTTGTTGTCGGAGGAGATGAGATGAAAGAATATGGAAGGACATA
>JASDQU010270221.1:0-15370 GCA_032191745.1 Picea mariana
TGTGTGTGAAAATGGCGAGGGTGAGGCGATGTCGGGCATCACCCCAACCCTCATGCGGGCTAGGACTAGGTCTCATGGGGGACGCGGGGATGATGTTGGGGATCACTCTAGCCCACCCTCGCGGACTAGCACCAGGTCTCGTGGTCTCCACAGGACTTGGTCCCAGCTCATGGGGGCGAGGGAGGAAATCTCTGGCATTGTCCCCACTCATTTTATACATACATATATATATATATATACTATGACATGAGACCTATTCCTGACCTGCAGGGGGGTTAGGGCGATGCTCGACATCGCTCCACCCATTTTGTATATATATATATATATAAAACAGGGCTACAAATTTTATTTTATTTTAAAATTTGTAATGAAATTTGTATTTTAATTTTTTTTAATATAAAGTTTTAGCTTAGGAAGGTTTTGAATTTTTTCTATTTTAGATATGTTTTACTTTTATTTTTTTGTTTAATTGTTTATTTTTTATTTATTTTTTATGTTTTTTTAAGAATTTAAAAAAAAAAATTTCCATATTTTTTACCTTTCTATATATATATATCTATATATTAAATTGTTGTTTTTGGGAAATTTTAATTTATTTATTTATTTATTTATTTTTAGGTTGTATTTTTTCCACCATTTTTTTAATGGTTTTTTTTTCAAATTTAGCTTTTGATTACATTTTTTTTAATTTATTGTTTTCCCAAACAATTTTAAATTCTTTTCATTTATATTTAATTTTTATTTTTTTTCAACATGTTTATTTTTTTTTAATTTGGCTTTTGAATAGATTTTTTTAAATGTGTTTTTTTCTTCATTTAAAAAACAAAAATTGTGAAGATTTTCTACTCTCTTATTTATTTTTTAATGTAAATTAAAAAAAAAAAAGTTAGTAGATAAATTTTCAAGTGACCCCCAATTTTGGGTTTTTTATTTGCATAGGTATTTGTTGTCAAGACCACAATTTCAATTAGGTCATAATTAGCTATAATTTTAACATTTAGAAGAAAAAAAATCTTTAGGTAGCATCACTTTTTTTATTTAGGTGTTGATTTTAAGGTTTTTCGTAGCAACTATTTGATTTTTTACGGTCATCCTGGAAAAAAGTTATAATTTTGACCCGATTAGAAAAAAATGGTGCTACCAATAG
The DNA here is from genome assembly GCA_032191745.1 of Picea mariana. Taxonomy (NCBI): domain Eukaryota; kingdom Viridiplantae; phylum Streptophyta; class Pinopsida; order Pinales; family Pinaceae; genus Picea; species Picea mariana. The sequence goes on from JASDQU010270221.1 coordinate 1,148, forward strand.
CACCACTTTTTGATTTAAGGGTTGTTTCTCATGTTTTTTATGCAAAAATATGGGTTTTAAGGGATAGAGTTCTCATTTTGAGGTCAAAGTTATCGTTAAGTTGGCAACTTTGTTAATTTTCAAGTGTGAGCGGTTTGCATATTGGATCGAAAAATCAAACAACTTCATAATGTATCTATGGAGTTGGTAAAGGTCCAATGGACCTGGTATGGTCCTAAGGATGCAACTTGGGAGTGTAAGGATGCTATGCAGATAGAGTCTCCACATCTTTTTGAATATTTTTGAAGTTTTGTATGTACATGTGTATATAATGCACTCATGACAATGCATAAATACAGTGAAAGGGAATGTAATGTCTCTAATACAAACCCTTAGTAATTGTATATATAGGCTAGTGAGTCGTTGGTACCAGTTGTAAATGTAAATGTACATATAGGTTGGTGATTCGTTGGCAAGAAGTTTTAATTTTACGCCCACTTTAGTAGTGCGCAAGGAATTGTTATCAAGGAAAGGGTGCACACATTTGATAGTGATGCACGCCCCTAGGTAAGTGCAGATGGTTGCACATCAAGGAAAGGGTGCACACATTTCACAGTGTTGCACACATTTGAGTAAGTGTGCGGGAATTACTTGGAAGTGCACATCAAACTAAGTTATATATATATATATATATATATATATATATATATATATATGAGGCTGGAGAGCTTCTGTGGTTATGAGGCTAGGGAGCCGAGATGCAAATCGGCTAGTGTGTCTATCCATGTAAATGTAATCACATTTAAGTTATTTATAATATCACATCGTTGCATGCAGATACATCAGACAAAAAGATATGGAGGGCTATCTCCATTGGAAAAGAGAAATTGGGGGGGGACTTAAGTCCTAGGGAATATTTTATTAATATTTCTGAAAAGTGTAATTTATGGATAATTATTTATTTTAAGTTCCCGGGGGTTGGGAACGGGTCACCAAGAGGCTAAAGCTACTTCTAAAGGTGAGAAGTGTCCAGTTTAAGGCATGCAATATATATTATTGGCCATAGTGTATTTCAAGGAGGAGGATAACTCATTCAGGGGAATTAGTCATTCATTTTCTCATGTGCAGAAGGGGTCGGACCATCTGAGAATTACGACTATTACCTTACCTACATACAAAATATTGTGCGGGGTTTTTATGTATTGTAACTCGAGTTTTGTTATCGAAGAGGTGGGTTTTCAATCCTGTGAGCTTTCTCTCTAGGTGAGAGATTTGTTGTCGAAGAGGCGGGTTTTTAGACCCATTGGCATTCTCTCAAAGTGAGAATTTTGCTAGGAATTATTCCCTGGAGAGCTGGGAATTAGTTGCAAGACTCTAAGACTTTATGTCTAGCCTGTTACTGGAAACCTGGAAGGGAAGTGGGGTAGGCGAGGGACTGCTGAACAGAGAAGGGACACACTTTCTTGGGTGTAATAGGAATGCGGAGAATGAGGAACTGTAGGCTTGTTGCAACAATGGAACCTTGGACTGAGTAATTATGTTTATTATGAGACCTTAGTTTGGCATTAGGAATCTGTTTTCTCTGGTGGAGTTAAGCCCCAGCTCGAGGGTGACATGTTGCTAAAAGTGTATGAGCAGGAAAGTCTATGGTTGGGAGGAATGCATGAGTTCTGTGCACAGTTGGTGACTTTTCATAAAAGATAAGCGTCTTTATGTGCTTGTGTTATTTAACCCTTTCCGCGGAAGAGAAAAAATGTGGATCCATTTTGAGAGACCCTGCTAGGGAATGGGTAGAGGACACCATGTTTGATTGGGATTTGGAGGATATCAAACCCACCAGAGGAAATTTTACATGGACAAACAAGAGAGTGGGGCCAGGGCATATTGCTTCTAGGCTAGACAGGTTTTTAGTACAAAGCTCCTTCCTGTTGCTAGGTCTTTCTATCTTGTCTAAAATCCTCCCGCACAGTGTCTCCGATCATAAACCAATCTTGTTAGAGATCATGCAGGACAGAAACCTAGGACCTATCCCTTTCAGATTCATCCCTGCCTGGCTCCACTATGAGGGGTTCAAGGACTTGGTTTGCAAAATATGGAACGAGAAGGTCTATGAATCCCTATTTTATGTCTGGGAGGAATATCTTAGAAAGCTCAAGATAGAGCTAAAAGAATGGGCTAAAACCCAAAAGAATCCAACGATAAAAAGGCAGGAAGCACAAAAAAAGCTCGAAGATCACTAGCTAGAAATGGAAGGAAAAGAAACCACTCAAGAAACCCTTGGCAAAGAGGACCATCTTCAAAGGTCATGGAACCAAGCCTGCCAAGAGGAGGAAGGGTATTGGCAACAAAAATCAAGAAACCTTTGGCTGGAAGATGGAGACAAAAACACCAGCTACTTCCACAAGAAAGAAGAAGAAAGAAAACAATTCAATATGGTCAAAGAAATTCATGTTCAGGAGCAGGTTATAACATATCTTGAAGGTATAAAAGATGTAGCTGATGAAACCTTCAAAAGTCTTTACACGGAGACTCAATTGGCTCTCATCGACTCAAATGCCCATCCCCTCTCCTTAGTTCCAGCCACAATCCAAGATGTCGCCAATGTTAAGTTGTTAGCACAAGTAAAGATGAAAGAAATCAAAGAGGCCCTGGATCAGATGAATTCAGATAAAGCGTCGGGCCGAGATGGCTATACGGCCAAATTATATCAAAACTGTTGGGATATAATAAAATCAGATCTATCGAAAATGGTTTTGAAATCTCAGAGATGCAGCAAAATAGGAGGGGGAACAAATTCATCCTTCCTAGCTCTCATCCTAAAAGAAAAAGAAGAAATAAGTTTTGGAAGATTTCGGCCAATCTCTCTTTGTAACATGAGCTACAAGTTAATCACAAAAATTATAGCCAACAGACTAAAAAAAGTACTCCCTACTATCATCCCAAAAAACCAGGGGGGGTTCATCAAAGGAAGGCACGTAGTGGATAACATCATTTTGGTTCAGGAAGCGCTACATTCAAGCATTCAAAGAAAATACAAAGGTATGATTATAAAGCTCGATCTTGCAAATGCATTTGACAGAGTTAGGCATCAATTTCTGTTTAAAGTCATGGAAAACTTCGGTATTTCTCCATCCTTTATAAATTGGATAAAATCTTGAATTAGATTCCCTCAGACCTCCCCTCTAGTAAACGACCGAGTAACAAAGTTCTTTCAATATTCCAGGGGCCTCAGACAAGGCTTCCCCCTGTTCCCGTTTCTATATGCTATACAAGCCTCCATGCTAAGCTTAAAACTTGATCATTTCCAACTTCATAACAATATCCTGGGACTGAGAATAGCCATAGGGGTAAAAGACATTAACCACGCCCAATTCGTGGATGATACCTTACTGCTAGGAGGAGCAAGCGTGCAGACAACTAGGAGTTTTAAATCCTAGCTGGACACATATAATGAGATCTCAGGAAGTGAAATTAGCCTACCCAAAAGCAAAATCTATGGGTGGAACACCTCTCCAAGGGAAATGCTGGAGATTTGAAGAGTCTTGGGAATGGAAAGCTTCACCAACTGGGATTCATTTAAATATATGGGAGTGCCAATATTCAGGACCAAGCCAAAGGCCTCTCAATGGCTCCCTCTTATAGACAAATTAAAAGAAAGAATTAACTCTTGGGGAGAAAAATGGTTAAACCTCACAGGTAAAGTTGTTCTCATAAAGGCGGTTCTAGTAAGCATCCCGATCTATCAGAGCTCATTGTTGCTAGCCCCAACCACCACGATTCAGAAAATTGATGCGTTATTGAGACAATTCCTGTGGCAGGGAGGAAAGAAAAATGGGAGGAAGATACATCTTATAAGTTGGGCGAAAGTTTCCAAGCCAACCTCAGAAGGCGACCTCCATTTCAAAGACATCAACTTTCAAAATATGGCTCTTGGAGCCAAGCTTCTCTAGAACCTCGTCTCAGGGAAATCCACTTGGAGAAAAAAAGTGACCTCGAAGAAGTAATTCCATGGCCAGAGAACAAAATGCCTTGATTGGCCTGCAAACACGGAAAAAGGGTCTCCAATTTTCAATCTGTGTCTAAAATCTTTGAGACTCTTCAAGTCTAACCTCACCCAGATACCAAGAAACAGAAAGAACATTAACATTTGGGAGGACTTGGTGTTGGGAGACCTGCCTTTAAACTCGATTGAAGGAATAGCTCAACTAAAAGCCTGGATGTGATCCCAAGATCTAGTCAATCTTTGGGACATCCCGATCTGGAATGGAGATGAGGACAAAACCTGGATCAGCTGGGAAGCAAAAAATAGGCCTCTAGAGCTTGAGGGGGAATGGAACACATTGATGGGCTACCAGCAAGGGAAATCCCTCATAAAAGAAAGGAAAAAGGACAAGAGAGGTTGGGGATCACTTTCTGTATCGTACACAACAACAACAAGGTATAAAAGTCTCACAACTATCCCCCACATTCCCCCAGACCCTACAATCTAGAAATCCATTTGGACTTCCAAGTCCATCCTAAAAATAGACATGTTTGTCTGGACCTTGGCTCATAGAAGCATTTTAACTGGAGAAAATCTGCGAAAGAGGGTGGGAAGGCCCAACCAGATGTCCACTTTGCACACAAGAAGAGGAATCTTCAGACCACTTGCTTTTGCAATGCCCGTATGCTAAAGAGGCATGGAATTTGGCCCTTGGTCTGAAGCCAGGAAAAATTGATCTACCCCAAGAGTTCAACGCTTTGCTCCAGAACTGGAGCTATCTTTGTCCATTCCAGGTCACGAAAAAAGGCCGACTCAACACCCTTTAGAGAACACTTCCAAAATTCATCCTTTGAAAACTTTGGCTTGAGAGAAACAACATGTTGTTCATGGAGATCACTAGTAATCCTGCACAAGTCGCAATTAAGATAAAGGCCATATCTGGTGAAAGTGCCCCCTACTTCTTCAAATTAAAGAACTTGAGAGGCCTAGAAGCGGAAGAGGAGTAGTGGATTAAAGGCTTCAACCTCAAGGAACAACCACAACAAACAAGCAGCGAAACTAGACAAGAAAAATGGGAACTTCAGATGGAGGAGGAGGAATTTGGGGAGTGGAAAAGCCAAAGGAGAAAGAATATTTTGTTCTTTGACGGGGCCTCCAAAGGAAACCCTGGGGAGGCAGGCGGAGGAGGGGTCCTCTTGAACCCAGATGGACAACTAGAACTATCCTATTCTTAGGGGTTAGGAGTAGAAACAAACAGTCAAGCAGATGCCCTAGCCATCTGGCAAGGATTGTACCAGGCTATCAGTAAGAAATTCAAAGATTTAGTGATAATAGTGGACTCCAAGATAATAATCCAGGCGTTGGCTCTCCACAATTTGGTCAAGCAAATAAAGCTCCAGCATATTATTCTGGAGAAAATTCAGCTACTTTTGGAAAGATTGAGAACTTATCAAATGTTCCATGTTCTCCAAAATTTGAATGAACAATCAGACGCAAAAGCCAACAGAGGCGCCATCTTGAGCATAGGGGAAATCCAATTCAATGGAATCACTTCCTTTGTGGCAATCCCGTAAGGCCCGGGTAAGCAAGAAGGGGCTTATGTTGGTCAACAAAGGAATTAAGTTTGCACGACCACCCGCTGGCAAAGCAAAGCAGAAAGGGAGACTTCCACAAAAACGAAATCACACAAGCCCTGAGACAGGATGGGCAGAGACAAGACATGTAGCAGGAACGATGGAAGAGGCAGCCAATCGGGCGGTGAAGTCTTAGATAAGGACAAAGATTCGTCATGAGCCTCACACCATGAGTAAGAATGATCTAATCGGCTGGAATCCTCAGATTTCTCATGAGACAATCGACCCCGAAATGGCAGAGCCCATGGTTAAAAGAAAAGGCCATGAAGGATCCGTGCCATCCCTTGTGAGGATTAAAAGCAGCGAAAGTAAAGGTAAAACCCTCACGCAGAGGAAGCTAGGCGATCAAAGGAAAGCAGGCATGGCTTCAAGCTCAAGGAGCAAGCTGACGATGGAGGAAAGACTCAAGGCTATGGAGGAGTAATTGAAGAGGATTAAAAATATTGTGCAAAATCAAGACAACATTCTTCATAGTTTTGATGCTGAGGCAGGTCGAAGACTAGCCATGCTAGATGCAAACATCACAAAGACCAAAAACGTTTTAACTGAGGTAGTAGACCAGGTACGACAAGAGCATAAAGACCCAAAGTAGGAGATTGAAAAACGAGTCCTGAAGCTAGAGACCCAAATGGCAAATATGACCCTGAAATGGCACCTCGAAGGAAGGAATTCTGGCCCGTAAAGGTGCCACCAAGCAAGGTCTCTTTAAATAACTCTGTGATATAGGCGTTTTGTATAGAAGCCTCCACATACAACGAATCTAAAGCTTTAGTTGGTTTACAAGATTCAGAAATCTGTAATCAGAAAGGCTGGTTAGAGCCTCTTGGAAACAATTCAGTTGTAACGGTTTCAGTGACTTTGTCACTACCCTTTTAAAATAAAGCTCCATTAACCTTTTTTGTCAAAAAAAATAAATGAAAAAACACATATGGTTCAATAGTAATAATTAGTAATAATAATAATAATCTAAAGGGAAAGCCAAGCCTGATTGGAGGATGACACCGGCCACTCAAGGGAAGGCCAAGCCTCTGGCTCTCCCTGGGAGCTGGTTGCCTATTGCCATTCACTCATTGAATAGAAACCTAATGATAGTCTATGGCATGAAAAAAATAATCGTCCATTACTGAGTTAAGTGGCAATACATCAACAAACTTTGGCGTTTTATCATGATGAGCCCTGAGGCATACAGTCATAAGCCCATGCCATAGACATAACAGATATCTAAGGGCAGTTGTAGAAAGAGAGAAAATCCATCTCGTCCTTCCCATCTGTCTCTCAAATTACTACTGACTGTGTTGTCCAATTATCTTTTAATTCAAAGCACGTACTATACTATGAGTTAAGTGGCAATACATCAACAAACTTTGGCGTTTTATCATGATAAGCCCTGAGGCATACAGTCATAAGCCCATGCCATAGACATAACAGATATCTAAGGGCAGTTGTAGAAACAGAGAAAATTCATATCCTTCTTCGCATCTCTCTCTCAAATTAATGCTGACTGTGTTCAATTCTCTTCTCCATTTGCATGAAATCGGCCTGAACTCTTTATCATTGGAATGTTATTGTAGTACTGGCCGCCATTGACGATGAAAACTTCAAGCTTCGGCTCTCACGAACTGCCGCTGGGATGTTTACCATGGATGATCTTTCTTTTGTTGGCCAGGGCAGCTTGAAAAAGATTAATTCTTTCTCATCATAATGAAGGGACTGCGCAGGAATGGAAGATGACACCGGCCACTCAAGGGAAGGGAAAGCCTGGGGCTCTCCCTGGGAGCTGGTTGCCTGTTGTCATTAACTCATTAAATAGAAACCCAAACCCAATGATAGTCTACGGCAGGATAAAATAATCATCCGTGACCGAGAGCGTGAGTCGGAAGGATCTCGAAAGTTAGATTCTCGACGCAATCAATCCAAAAGTCAATAAAGGCGGTTGCAAATTGCAAACTAAATTTGATTCAATGGTTCAAAGTTTTTTGTTTTAATTTTCATTTTTAATTATTTTTGAAAAAGTTTTAATTAATCAAAAAATAATTAAAATCATATCTTAAAATTAGATTAAAAATAATATAAAATCATATTTTAAAATAAAAAATTATTTTACTATGATTCAAATATTTTAAATAACTAAATAACTAATCTTTTAATAATAATAAGATAAATACAAAATACAATTTTAAATACTTTAAATTTTAATAAATAATTATAATAATAAATATAAATATAAAATATAATTTTAAACATTTTAGTGAATAATTTGAAAAGTTCTGATTATTTCAAAACAATTTACATCATATAATTTGGAAATATAAATAAAATATATTTCCATGCCCCTCTAACCTTTATTATAATTTGGAAATATAATAAAATATAAATAAAAAATATTCCCATACTCAGTCTAACCTTTATTAATATAGCATAGTTACCAAGTTCAAATTTAAATTTAGTATTAAAAATTTTTAATTCTTAAAAATTCTATTAATAACATAGTTACCAAGTTCAAATTTAAATTTGGTAAAGTACAATTAAAATTAAAATTAGTATTAAAAATTTTCAATTCTTAAAAATTTTATAATATGAATTTTTCAAATTTTTCAAATTATTTGACTATTATGAATAATATCGAAAATATCGAATGGCTGCAAATTTATTAGCATCGAATCAAATTATCAATTTTTTTACCTGCTTCAAGCGAATTTGGTAACTATGATTAATACTATTTCAAGACCTCTTCTTCATCCCCTCTTTCCATAGATAAATTCTCTTAAAAGTTAAACGTTATGCATTTATTCCATACTATGCCATGTATTTTATGCATTTATTCCATGATGCTATGGCATGTATGTGGAAGGACGAAGATTACTGTAATTTCATTTTGACTCTCCCCTTCCTTATGTCATGCGTCTTTTTTTCCAATACTGTAAAAAGTTCAATATCTCCATTGGTACATGACTCTCAAAATTTGTATATTTATTTATTTTTTAATATTTTTATTATTTTTAATTGAAAACATAATTATTATTAATTGAAAAAATAATTAGAGAATGGAACAACCTTCAATTAAGGGATTTTGTTATTAACATAAAAACATCTCTTTGTAGATCATGTTGAATGACCTCTCCATGGTGGTTGAATGACCTCTTTGGGGTTGCATTATAATATTTGGTATCATCTTGAGCGTATTTAATATTCACTTCTCTTATTTGTTTTCAAAGATCAAATAATAATATTATTTAGAATGCAAAAATATGCAGCAACAAATTATATTTAATCAGTTATAGTTTAGATACTGAATCATCCTATTGAAATAGCTCGTTGTATTGCTAGTTATATAGGAAAACATTCTAGATATTGGATGTATCCAACAATCAATCATACAACTTGACCTTTTCACATACACAATTTTAGAAACATATAAACATAATCAATAATGGTTGTTCTTGGAACACTGAAGTATAACAAGAAACACCAACTTATGACAGACTATAAACATTATCAAACCAGTAATATGTTTTTGTGGTACCAAAGAATATCAAAAACCACCAACTTAAATTATATTACTTTGTTCTATAAATAATCTTTCATCATATAATTTTACAAACAAAAATAATATTAATACATATTTATTCTATCAAATAAATGAAAGACATTTTCACCACCACATGGAGCTACTCAATCGGCCTTTGAACATCTGTGATAATACACACGCAGCTGAACGACACATGGAAAAAATTTATGACACATAGGATTTGTAGATCTGCCACATCCACATATCTGTCACACGAACCTCCTATTATGGCAAGATCTATGTTGTGTCTCTAGATGAATTCTCAATTTATTTTTCTTCCGGTGAACAGCCACGCCATAAAATATGCAAAGCATTATAATTAATGTATTCCAACTTTGAATATAACAAGGATTTGAATTTTGTAGAATTGAATTTACTTTCCACTTAGACTAATCAATCTCGAAGACAAACTAGGTATTATTTATGCCCCTTGACCTATCTTCAACCGTTGGAGAAAACTCGGGACTTTGAATAACACAAACATAATATGGTTTCAAGAAACATAAGTTCAACGTTATGGCCAGTATTGTAAGCATAATATTGTTTCAACAAACATAAGTTTAATAATCTGGTATAGTATAAAAATGATCTACCATAAAAATGAAATGATCTACCAATGAAAATACAAAATTTTAAAATGGCACTAGGTTTATTAAACGTTCAAATTTGTCATGGTTAGTTTATTGCTTATAAGTAAGAGAAACAAAAAAATATAAATTTTAGGAAGTTGAGCTCAACCATATCTCCTCACAACAAAAAAAAATATATAAAATTTTAGGAAGTGAGCTTAGCAATATGTCCTCACCAATCCAATGTTCTTCAATTTTACTAATTGTTATTTCACCATAACCATCCTTGACAAAAAGTGATAATGCATTAATGTTTGATAGAAAATTTTGAAATTTATTTCCATCCTATAATTATGGATTACATCATTTATTATGAATACCTAATCATCCATTCACAATAATTACAACTTCTATGTTTCAAAATTTTTGATTATACTAAATAAATTAAGAAACTTTCAAATGTAGGTAATAAAGATACTTACTAGAGGTGAAGATTTCTTCAATAGTAGATCCTTACATGTATAATTTTATTTTCATTGTTCATAGCTCACTTTAATTTAGAAGAAACTAATACTTACACTTTCAAACAAAGAGATTTAATTACATACTATAAAAAATTGAAAGTAGAGATGCATCCATTAGTAATTCATTTTGATTAAAAAAAGTAATGTATCATACATTGTGTCTTTCATATAGATCCCACTATGTAGATTCCAAATACACAATTTTTAAAAATAGTATCATATATTAATTTTCATTTTTTTTTAGATATATATTAGAATCTTATAATAAATATTTGTTTTGTTCATCCTATAATTTTTTATCTTCTTATTCATTTAAAAAAAATATATATATGTTGCATTAATATAGCTCAATATCTATAGTTATAAAAAGATGATTATTTAAAAACCTTCAAATTCTGCACTAAAATCCTATAAGGTGGCAATTTCAAAACTATAATAATTTCATTGTTTCAATTTTTTTATAAAAATTAATATTAATTTTTTTTTAAATCATTCTATACAAAAAAATATTTATGTATAATTAAACAATTTTATTTCAAAACATTTCTTTGCTTTTAAAAAAAATGGATATTTTTTTTTATTATGATGACTTTTTTATTTAAAAACATTTCTTTTCTCCCCGGATGGGGTGCCACGAAGCACATGACGACCACGTAGCATAGGTTAGAGCCCATCCATTAATATGGCAGGTTGGCTCCCCTCCCCTCACCATTAAATGGGAGATCGCCATAAATGCCCGTCAAGAGGTGAAGGACTGCTCCCTCGCCCGAGCAGAGTGACGGCCATGGGATTCAGTGGATGAGAGGTGTTGGTGCAAGCGATCATGTCGGCCCTCTGTATTATTATCTAGCAAAGCAGAGTTTGGATCCATTTCACCTTGGCTTCACACCAGCCTGACAGCGCTACACACTAGTCCAACTACTAGAGGGATTCCAACACACTTACATTACTCATCAGCACCCTCCATTGCTCCTCCATGCCGATGGAAAGAGGTAGACCGCTTCGTGGCCCTGTTTGGCACATCTTCACTTCAAGACAGAGGAGGAGGCAATAATTAGAGAAGACATTATCCATATCCTGTACTTAGCATAGGGATAAGTATATGATGCCTTTGATGGTGTATGCGGAGGAGGTGATCCTAGAGGAACCAATCCAGCTCCCTCTGGAATCCCTCCGCTTCACTATTCCGGATAATTGGCAGCCCCCCAACCAATTTCCAATAGATACTAGTGCACCAGACACATACCAGCCTCTGCAGGAGGCAAAGGAAGCTTACACTTGCATAATTGAGGAGGAATTCCCCGAGGAATTCCTCCACATTGATCCTGAGGACACCACACATCCAGGTGATTTCAAAATATCAAGCGGAACAGAGGTGGTCGAGGAGCACGAGACGACGGAGAGGTTCGGGATGGAGAAGGACAAGGAAGGAGCACAGGAGGTTTCAGGTGAGGAAATGGGTGGTTTGGGGGTGGAGGGTGGCCCAGTCTTGGCGCCACCACCTATTATGACAATCCCAGATGCCTACCCAGAACCACTACCATTGTTTCACCCGGAGCAGCTGGAGTTAGTGTTCCAGCTTAGAAGCCAGATGGCAGACCAGATTCCCCGCGACATCCTCATGCACTAGAGTATCAACATGTTGTACGAGGCGTACTCAAATGCACTAGCTGACCATAAATGCCCGACTTGTGCCAGGCCATTTTTCCTCTTGCCTCGGAATGGCCCTCTCAGCGATGACCAGAGTGATGCAACCTCCGAAGAAAACGAGTAACTCCGGGGCTTGGATTTCAGTTTGGTTCCCTGCACTAAAACACCACAGTTTCAATTTCATGCTTAGGTCCTTGTTTAATTTCCAGTTTCATGTCCAGTTTAATTTCCAGCTTAGTCTTCATAGCTTCTCTAAACAGTGGTATACAGACTTAAGTCCGCCACCTGCCCTAGTTTCCGTTTTCTAGGGAAGATGGAGGATCACTAATTTTTACATTGACATCACAGTTTTCCATCTATCCTGGTTTCCGCTAATTCGACGGAACAATTGGCAAACTGTTGCTATATACTTTTTTGTATTGGCAAGGTATTAATAGGATTTTCCCTCTCTTTTTATTTAAAAAAAAAACATTTCTTTGCTTAATTTTTTTTATTTTTTATTATGAAGCGTCTACACTTGGAAGAAGATAAATGATCTACCCATATAAAAAGGCATGGAAAAAGATAAAAGATCTACATATGGAAAAAGCAATAGATGGCATTGAGTACCACTTCCCTATGGCATTGATTGTTCCATATGCATGCTTAGTGCTTGGAAAAACCAATAGATGGCATATATTGGAAATCCCATAGCATGATCCTGCTTAATGGTTAGTAATTAAGAAATTACATGATACTATAAATACATGGAGGCATCCAATGGGATTGATGGGATTCTTCACCTGGAACCACTATTAATTTATAAATTGATAAATTGTTGGAGAATTTTGTGTGTGAAAATATTCATGTTGTAAGATCTTTTCATATTTATATTTGTTTTTCTCTTATTTGTTTAATATTTTTTCTTATTTATTTAATAAATTATTTAAATTGATTCAAGAAATTATTTTATTTATATTAATATTCTTATTTATATTTATTTTTAAGTAAAAAGAGAGAGAGGATTATTTATATTATATCATAACAAAATATACAGTTGTTCTTGGGCGGCAACTGTTCTGCCAAAAGTGGAAACTAGAATAGTTGGCAGCCCTGGATGACTATTGTCAAAATAGGCGGACCGCCATCTGCCCTACCCGGAGGAAAACATGACAAGTGGCAGTCTAGAGTCTGCAGGATAGTCCATGACCACTGAAACTAAAAAGAAACTAAACATAAAAAAGGAGTTAACAGACAGGTAAAATCATGAAGATGGGTAACACTTTCGTTACCCATCATCAGTCGATCCTACTCTCCCACTCGAGAGTAAACCCATTACTGCCCACGTTTTTCTCGTTGATACAAACTCTGCCGTGTCGGGGGGTATTCCTCCTTCTCCCGTGAAACCCCCTCCAAGTAATGAGGCCATTCATTTTGATTGGGGTGTGCTAACTAGACCTCGTCTTTCCTCTTACATTCCTTTCCATATTACAGTACATGTTTGTGGTTAGGACGTTCCTCAAACATTGATATATGAAGGTTCGTCTGTTAGTATTTTGTCCTCTATTGCTTGGCAAGCTTTGGGCTATCCTCCACTTGCACCGGTTACACAGAATCTGTTATCTTTTAACAGAAGAACCACTCAAACTTTAGGGACCCTTCCTCAATTTCCTATAACTTTGGGAGGGAAAGCTGTCTTCATTGATGTCATGGTAGTCCAAGACCCCTTGCATTTTTCTTTACTCCTTGGGCGAGATTATGTCTATGCCATGAAAGCTATTGTGTCCGCTCTTTTTCGTGTGATATCTTTCCCTCACGATGGAAGAATTGTGACTGTTGATCAACTTTCATTCATTGACCCTGACTGGATTGCCTCCCTAAATGGTTCTTATATGCAGACGGTATCACCCCCGCCACAGGTAAATTATGTGGCGTTGTCGCCCATGGTTTCAACTTATAATGACTTAGATCCAGTAGTTGACATGGTGATCTCTTCGATAGGGTTGTTAGAGCATGATCTCTTTACTCCTGTCGCGACCCTCGACATGGTGTCCTTCCAGAGTGTGTTTCTTCCTTCTAGTGAAGACCTCTTGGAAGCCATGACCGAGTTTTGTCCTTTGACATGGTATCATTCCAAAGCATTGTCCTCTTGGAGTCCATGATCAAGAAGAGAGTTCCAAGGATAGTTTTTGCATCTCTGAGGCAACCTCATTAAAAAATTAAATAGAGGTTCTTGAGCATGGTTTTCTGATTTAAAGCTCGTTAAAAAATGAAACCACTTATGAGGGTAATTTTTTCATCTCTATGGCAACCTCGTTAAAAAATGAAACAGAGGTTA
>JASDQU010270222.1:0-15370 GCA_032191745.1 Picea mariana
GGGTACAGGTGCCACTACCACTGATTTTCACATTCAGGATGGAATCTTATGCCACTTGGGCCATATATATGTTTCTACAGGAGAGCATGCAAATATAATTTGGGAAGCCCACTAAAGTCGGGTGGCACGACATTTTGGCATAAAGAAAATTGTGGTCATTCTTCAGAATCATTTTTACTGGCAGAAACTTTGACAGGATGTCAACAAGTATATCATATCTTGCACTGCCTATGCCATTTCCAAGCCAACCATCAAGAATCAAGGCTTATAAACCCCTCTTCCTATTATTAAGAATCCATGGGAATCCATCTCCATGGATTACATGTCTTGTTTGTCATCCACCAAGCACGACAATGACTGTGTGTTTGTGGTCGTTGATCAATTTTTGAAGCTGGCCATCTTCATAGTCTGTAAGAAGAATTTCACAGTGACAGACACTACCAAGCTCTTCTTCTTATGAGTTTGGGTTCACTTTGGGATACCACATAACATCATCTCCGACCAAGACAACAGGTTCCTCAACACCTTTTGGTCAAGTCTCTGGTCTCTGTTGGAAACCAAGCTCACAATATCCACTTCTTTCCACCCCCATGTAAAATTCTAAGCATCCTTGTACATGGGACCATAGTCTCCCATATTTCCAACACAGTTAAAAAAGGGCTCTCCATAGTTCCACCATCCATAGCCCATTTTAGGTGGGTATGGGATTCCAACCCTTGGGACCCATTGATGTTGCACTTCCTCTTTCCACCGCACAGACAGACTCTTCCCCTGATCAGTCTGCGATCGAAAAATCCACCAGATTCATTGAGTGGATTCAGCACATTCGCCAACAGGTCCGAGAGATTTTGAAAAAATCCAATGCTAAGTACAAGAAGCACCATGATAAACACAGGGTACCACACCAGTTTCAGGTTGGCGAAAAATTTTGGTTACATTTTCATAAGGAGAGTCTCACCGGGCCCCATTAGAAGCTTCTACCACTTCATTATGGACCTTACACTATCACCAAGGCTATGGTTAGTAATGATTTTGAGCTCAACACTCCAGCCTTCCTTGGTCTGCATCTAGTATTCAATGTGGACCTCCTTTGGCCATATTTTCCACCATTATTGGACACCTTTAATATCATCGAACAACTAACACCAACATAGCTCAACCATGACTACATGGAACAAGCATCCACTGATCATATAGTGGACACACAGGTCAAGGGAACTCGTTAGTAGCGTATCCATCTTTATCAGGTTGTCAAGGAAGGAAACTCCTACACCAAGGAAAGTGTCTCACCCATGGACAAATAGAGAAAATGTTTCCTCACCTAATGGGATAATTGAATGCAATGAAGACCATTTCTTCCTAAGAGGGGATTATTGATCCAGGTGGATATTGGTGGCCACCCACCTATTCCAACTGGCTCCTCCTGTCTATTTTTTATTCACCACGTCTTTTTATATTGCTTCATAATTGTCTGTTATACACTTTTGGGGCTGTATGAAGCCTCACACATTCTCTAGGTGGATACGGGTGACCTCTCGCCTAATCCAACTAAATTATTTTGTATGTTTTCATGTCAGCACATCTAGTTGTACTTGCAGGGATGATTTGGGTCCCTAAATGTTTTTTTTCTTACTCTCCATAGTCATACTATATATGAAGTTAGAATATGATGGTTAATTGTGTAGTTCTCTGAAATACCTTTCCAATGGGATATCGCGTGCCTAAAACAGAGGTTGTATGCAAAAGTTACGACCCTAAGAAGTTGAGGTACCAAATTACACCAACTTACCCATAAGGTCCACATGACTTTTGGCATTTCACCTTCAGTTCTACAGTTTTACAGTTTCATCTTATTTCATTATTTAATATAAGATATTGTTCACTGGATATTTTGTATTATTCTTCCTATCTTTGTGTTTATTGTATTCATTTTGTTAATCAGTTCATTCTACTCCTAAATCCAGATCATTATGCTACCTAGGATTTATTGATCTGAATGTTCTTGATTTTCTTGATCCAAAGCCTCATCAGCATCAAACTGATTTGGTTGGCTTGACGATGGATAAGGGAATTGTTGTATATGCATTCCCTTATTTTATTCTTGAAGGGAAGATGCCTCTTTATCTGACTTTTCAATGGATTTCTGGTACGAGTCTTGAGATAACGAAGGAGGATTTTCATTATCTTGTGGAGCCTCTTTGCAGGATTTTGGAATTACTTGATGGTCGTCATTCAAACCAACCCACCAGTTGGATTTTTGGTGCTTTCTGAACATTTTGTACCATTTGGGACAATGGGAATCAAGATGACATGTTTCAAAACAAGATATGCAGCACAAGGAGAATCTCTAAAAGTCAAGTTTCTGAGGCCAAGAGTAATTTTTACCAGTATGAATAACTTTAGATGGGAATCCTTTACTGAAATCCATTTCCATGCAAATGTAGGAAAATGTAGAGGTGTTGTGCCTCATAGTTTCACGACTTGTGAAATGGAACTTTCCTAATGCCGAGCCAATGGCCTCGAGAGGGAAAACCCCAAAAATTTAGGGGCAGATTAGGAAGCCTCACCCAAACTGTGGCTGAGGAGAGAATTTTAGTAGCTAGATTGAAATAAGGAGACCTGGGTTTCATGAACAAACCGGAGTTTCCCCAAAACCAAGACCCTAAGTTGAAGATCAAATCATGATCTTCCTAAAGGTCAAACGTGACAATAAATAAACCTTTTGCACAAGGGTGAATAAAAGTTTCTTGTTGCATGAAAAGATTCCAGGTAATAGAGATCCATCTGTTAAGATCGACTAAATTTGTCCCATGGGAATGACAAGAGATGGGGCTTCCTGCACCCAAAAAGATGAAGACAGAGGAGCATACATTTCCTAAACAATATCACAGAAAGAGACACCCAACTGAAGAACACGACTGGGATTTAGCTTGGAAATGTCAGAAACTATCCCACGAACCGAGACACCTAGAACATATTTGAAAGCCACCTCCATGGTCATCAGATGAGGTTGGGGCGAGGCCGTCGGGGCCAACACGTGAACGTCACATGTGGACAAGTTTAAACCCTAGCCGCCATGGGCGAGCACAAGAGTGTCTCCATAACGATGCCGAAAATGGAACGACAACTTGGAGAACCTTACATTAATACATTAAGTTAATGCAATAATGTATTATTAGTGTATAAATACATTAATAATACTTTTATTATAACATGAGGAGGATGATCATTTTCAAAATATTGTGGAAATAGAGCTCAATAACAAGATCATATTAAACTCATTGATGAGAAAAACATGTCACTCCGAGGCACCCAAGCTACATCCAATGGACACTTTAATAATGTATTTATTAATGCATTTAATATATTAATTGTATTAAATGTGTTAAAATATCTATTTATGTATTTAATGTATTACATTATTAGTTTATTAATACTTTAGCAATGTGTTAATTAATAATGTATTAATGACTTTAATTTATACATTACATTAATGTATAAATAGTTTAGTAATGTATTAATTAATCAACACATTTTAGTACACATTAATACATTAGTGTATTAAAACTTTATTTATAATTTAATATATTAATACTTTAGTAATGTTCTTATTAATGCATTTAATGTATTTTTTTAATGCATTATTACTACTACTAATAATAATAATCTATGTTTAAGGTCACATCCAAGCCACACCAAATTGGTGTATGAGACCCCCTTGTTTGTGGGACAAGGGACCCCCCTCCGCCCAACGATTTGACTGGTAAAGTCTACAGAGATATACATACCCTACCCCCCTCTAGATTTGAACTTATGACCTGTTAAGAAGAAAGACATGTTCTTAACCATTAGCCCTACTCAGGTTGTATTAATGTATTGGTTTATTAGTGATTTGATACTTTCAGAATGTACCAATTAAAAATGTATAAATAATGTATAAATGTATTGATTAATTAATACCTTAAATTATTAATGTATCACATATTTATTATTTTACTACTTTAATTTATACATTAAATTAATGTAATAAAGTATTAATACTTTATTAATGTATTATTTTATTAGTGTATTAATATTTTATCAACCCTTTAATGTATTCATATTTTAGTAATGTATTAATTATTTAAATTAATACATTACAATATACATTAATATATTAGCATTAATGTTATTCATAGTTATGACCATAACAAACCATGGTAATTGTCAACATAGTAGATTATGGTCATTTTCAATTAATGTATTAAAACTTTAATAATGTATTATTAATATATTACTTTATTAATGTATTAATTAATATTGTATTAAAGTGTTAATTAATTAATAGATTACATTATTAATGTACTAATACTTTAATAATGTATTGCTAAATACATTAAGGTCAATGTATTACTACTTTATTAATGTATTCATACTTTAGTAATGCATTTATTAATCTATGCATACTTTAGTAATGTATTTATTAATCTATTAATACTTTAACAATGTGTTAAGTAATATTGTATTAATTAATTAATACATTAATAGATCATTAATTTAAATAGATTAATGCCCCAGATGCGGGTGACCACATGGCATCCCACACCCACACTCCTGGCACACGCGGCGATGACTGGATGCGTGCCACCTCACCCCTCCCACATGCTTCTTAACTACCTTCACCTCCCCCAGGTGATGCTCATTCACTATGCCCATGGCCCCTGTCGCTCACCCACATGCTCTCTGCAAACTTTTGCAGATCCCACGCTCCAACAGTCCAATGACCATAATGGTGCCAGACGTGACCCATCCCCTCCTTCACACTCTTCATTTGGTCGTCTATGTACATTCCCCTCACTCTCACCTTGCCTCCCTTGCAGACAAGTTGTCTTCACTCCATCGATGTCGCCCCTCTGTTCTCAAAGCTAGGTGGCTGCTCTACTTTGAGCCTTGTCCTCCCAATTTCAACCTCGTGCCTCCTTTTTGGTGCCCCAACACCATCATGGGATGGAGTGGCTGCGAAGGACACACCTCCTCAACTCCTCACCTTCCCTTTGTGGCCATATAGGATGGCTTTGATCACTCTGTTTCAGGTTCCCTGCATAAATTTCTTGACGACTCGGAAGAATATGTGTATGGATCCCTCTCAACACCTCATCACACCTCTAGGCATCGACACAGCTACAGGGTGGTGAAAAATCTATTCACCTATGCCCTCCTCATATTCCCTATTGTCTTTGTTCCTAGCCCTTCTAACTCACCTCATTCACCACACTCCCTCACAACTCACCCCCCCACCTCTACTTTGGCCTCCCCCAACACTCATCCTCCTCCCTTTGCAGCCCCACCCACCTCCTTGACGCCTCTGGAGACACCTAGCATCAGTGCTAAGGAAATACCTCTAGGTATGAGAAGCACATTGACAACTCTAAGCATGCACATCTTGGTGACAACGACGAATCCAGGTATGAAAAGAACGTTGACTTCCCCAGACACGCAAAATTCACTAAAGGTTCCCAACATCAAAATAGTAGGCTTCCAAGTCAAACACCCATCCACAGACAGCTCCAGATCAACCAACAAGAGTGATAGTGACTTGGTGGTTGTCGAGTCATAGAAGAAAATCCCATGGATGACACCCATCCTTGATGTTCAGGCCTCTACAGCACTTCTCAGTTTTTTTGAGGTTTATTTAGATATTTGCAAGCTTCTCTAGTTTCCAGTAAAAGACACACAAACCACTAAAACTCAGCTTTATTTTTGGGGTATGTCAGATTTCCCATTAAGGGTAGGAAAAATTCCATGCCCGGTTTCCCACTAAGGGCAGACATAACTTTGTCCACTCTGTATTTTTTTAACTGTACTTTACTTCACTATATTTTAATATAATAGACACCGAGCTTACAAAAAGAAAATTATATACATTAATTCATTGTTATTATATATAGACATTGAGCTTACAAAAAGAAAATTATATACATTAATTCATTGTTATTATATATTACATTAATGTAATAATTAACTTATTCATTAATTATATATTAATATATTAATGGTCATCCCTAGTGGTTGTCAACTAGAAAGAACCACACTTAAGTAAAAAGTGGTCGATATACGCACATAGGCTCCATTAATTTAAAAGGGTGGAAAATAGCACAAGGTTGTTATGTATTATTGTATTTTTTGAAACTTTAATAATAATAATATAAAACATATATACATTAATAATATTTTATTAATGTATATATATTTTATTAAACTATTAATAATTAACTAATTTTAATATTTTAGCACTCTATTAATTTATACATTTATTAATAGATTCCACTCTTAAGATATTTATTATATTACAAGTTACATTAATACATGACATTATACATTAATATATTTATACTTTATTTATGCATTGCATTAGGTATTAATTATTTAATACATTAATGTACTTTTACATTATCAATGTTTTCTTACTTTATCTATATATTTTTGCATTCTTAATGTATTATTTTAGTAATGTCTTTATTTTGTTATTACTTTCTTATTATTATATGTAATACATTATTATTATTACTATTATTACTATTATTAATAAATTTGTTATTTACTATTTTATTTTTGTTAAATAAAATAATATGAGTATGATGAAGATCACACTTATAACATTTAATCTATTTATCTACAATGAATTTCATGTTATCAACGTCCTATTTTCAACGTTGCATCCCAAGTAGGATGTGAAAGTGTATATCTATATCATCTTAGCATTTTTATGTGAAGAAGTATATGCTTTTTACAAGACATTCAATTATTTTTCCAACACAAAAACGTTTCCTTCTCCATCATGGAAGCTTTACATGGGAAACATATATTTTTTCCCAATTTCCTTCAAAACTAAAATAGTAATGGAAAATTATATGTTTCCATAATGGTACCTTGCCTGTTTTTTCCGTTTCTTTATTCAAAACTAAAAATCTAAGTTGAGAAGGATATTTTATGAGTCTTTTTCTTGTAGGAGAACTTGAAAAATAACATAGAGGGGTTCGTTAAAGGAAGGATAAACCCCACCCAAGGTATAAATTTGAGGGACACTCCTACCCATCAAGTAAATTTTTTATGATGGATTTCTTTTTAAAATTGCACTTAGCATGACGTTTTATATTTATTTTTGTTTGTCATTTAAATATGATGTATTATATGTGTTTTTGTTATTTGTTGTTGTGACCATAAGATAAACTTTTATTAGTATTGTACAACTTGTTGCTATTAGCAATGTCAAGAACTAAATATACTTGGATTGTCATGCTTTTGTTATAACAACAATTATTCAATACCTTCTTATAGGTACATGCCCAAAGATATAAAGGTAGTATTATTACAACAATATACTCATTTGAGTGGGGAAAATAACAATTATTCCTCCCAACCACCCTAACTAAACCCAATTGGCAATAACAAAACAAAACTTGTAACTAATACTTTATATATATAACAAAACAAAACTTATATACAGCTTGAGTGAGCCTAATGGTTAAGAACATGTGTTTCCTTCTAAGAGGTCACAAGTTCAAATCCAGAGGCGGGTAGGGTATGTATACCTTAGTAGACTTTACCAGACAAATTGTTGGGAGTAAAAATAGATTATTATTATTATTATTATTATCTATGAATATATTTTTCCATTATTAAGGTATTATTTTAATAATGTCTTTATTTTGTTATTACTTATTTTATTTATGCTATATTATTTTCTAATTTATAAATAATTGTTATTTAATATTTATTTTATTATTGATAATCAATTGAAAATTAATAATGTAATTATTATTAATTAATAATTTAATTATTAATACATAATCTCTAATTAATTATTTTTTAATAATTAAATAAAAATTTACTATTATTTAATAGTTATAAATAATTAAATACTAATTTATTATTATATAATTCTTATTAATGGTTTATTAATAAAGTTATTACTTATTTATTATTATTATTTTTAAACTATTTAATTAATAATAATATTAACCAAATTATTAATAATTATATTTTAAACAATAATTTAGTAATTACTAAATAATACTTAATTATTACATTTAAAATGTATAAATGTTGTCACGGTTGTGCCCATGCATCAACTAGCGACAAGTGGTTGATATAGGCAAATCAACAACCACCACTTTTTACTTAAATGTGATTGTTGCTAGTTATAGTGGAGAGTAATGCAAAATATAATGCAAGTTCAAGTTAACATTCAAATAAAAGGCTCCCAATATAATCAGAAAAATAAGTGATATTTAAAGAATATACACATCTAAGAATTTCTAGTCCGATTTTGGACAATATCTTCGAAAAATATCCCTAAAACAAAATCATTTTGTAGAACTAAAAAATATCATTGAAATAGAATCATTTTTTTTTGTAAGTTAGATTTGTATAAAAAGACTTAAAAAAGCATAAGTTATAGTATCACCATTTGTTTACGACTGTAAACAGTGAACTACCCTGAAGGGAAACCAGTTCAGCCAACCAATCGAGCTTGTAACATCCCGCGCTGGTGCACTGAGCGAACTTATTCTTTGAGGACAGTTGCTCGCAAGTGATATGGATTATTATGCTATTAAAACTCTTGATTTTGATTATGAGGTGTTATGGGTTGATGACATGTTGTTTTACTGCATTGACATAGACAAGTGCGATTGACTCGGTTTACTGAGTGTGCAGGATTTTGGACCTCAAGGATGAAGAGCCATCGATGGAACCCCTTGGACTTCGGATCGAGTCAGGGAGTGTACCATTGGGGTTTGATTGTTTTACTTGGATATTAGTGCATCTGTGATGCAGGAGCATCATAAGAAGCCAGCCAAAAAAGCAACATAAAAGGCGGAAGTCAACTAGAATACCTCCAACACACGTTTTTGAAATGTTTTTGAAATTTAATGAGCAGACATTTATGTAATGGTTAAAGCGAAAATTACTTGCACGTTGTAAACAGATCTTGAGCAATTCGCTCTCATCTGTAGAATGTAGAGGCATTTATGCATAGTTAAATGAAAGTAGGTAGGTTTGAATTATGTATTAGACAGTTTTAGAAGTGTAGGAGGGAAAACAGATATAAACACCCTCGCCTTTGTATCATAGTAATTATTGTATCATTAGCATAGAGAAGAAGGAGAGAGTTGTAATAGAGAACTGGAAAGGAGAACCCATGTATAGAAGATTTGAATTAATATATGAAGCTTTGAATGAGATTCATGGTGTTATGATGTTAACTGTTTACATATGTTGAATGGTATGCCTATAGTTGTTTTATTCTCGTTGTTATGCATTTGTTGTTACTTTGTGTTAAATGTATTATTTCATGTTGAATGTATGAAGTCTGAGAGAGAAGAATAAGTTTCAATTGTTTCTCTTCCTGAGAGAGAGAGTTCCTGCAAGGAGTGCAGTGAAACGTCCGCAAGGAGTGTGTTGACAAGGGTTCTGAGTTTTATCTCAGAAAGCTCAGGAGGGATACCATTGTTCTCATTCTAGCAGAAGTATAGGGGAAGCCTAGAAGATGTGCAAGGTGTGCGCAGGATAGTCGAGGCCTTATAACTTATCAACTAAGGTTGAAAGAGGAAGGACTGTTGTTGCAGAAAGTGCACAGAGTCAAGAGGTCAAATACCCAGGAGTATTTGAAATATTTCCACAAGGAGTGTGTGTAGGAGTCCTTTGGAGACTCAAGTTTGCAAGTGAAATCATAGGAGGGTTAGTGCCTTCAAAGTGTTAAAAGGGAGACAAAGCGAAGTTGCTTTGTAGAAGCCAAGTTCAGATGAAGAAGACTGGTTCATTTCATAGAAGTTGTCAAGGAGGCAACAAGTGGTTAGTATTCTCCATGGAGAACTCACGAAGTTGCAAGGGTTGTATGATCCAGATGAGCTACAAGGTGGATAAGAGTTGGACGAACCCATCTTGTTGGTTTCAAGATTCAACAAGAACCGTTGATCATGACCAATTGGGCCGTCAGGATTATTTCAGCATTTTGGGATTTGGAAGGTGGAAGTGCAGGTCAAAACATTTGGTCTTTCACATTCCTGAATCACAAAATGGATCATCGCATGTGATGATGAGTAGTGGAATTTTTGAAAATTCAGAAGTCCGGATTTCGGTACTTTGGAGGTCCTGACGACAAGGAGTCGGGACATAGTGGAGTGAAAATCCCGAAGTTATGGGTTGTGACCGGACTTGGTGTGAGTTTCAGGATTTTGGCACTTTGGGTGTTGGAAAATAGAAGAGGTAGCATTTTGGGATCGAGAGTCTTGAACTCCCGGTACCTGGAAGCCTGAAATAATGAACGATAGTCGAAGGCTTATTCAAGTCCCAAAATTTGGAAAGCTTGTGCGATAGGTGGCAAGAGTCCACAAAAGAGATAGAGGACAGTGGAGTGGACAGGAGGTGTGTCCTCATCAGATATTTGGAGCCCAACCTTGTTGACCGTTTCGGGTTTTGGCGGGTTGAAGAGCTGGAAACTCGACAAACGAAATTGTGAAATCGTGAACCCCAGACTCCCATTTCGACGAAGGGAGAGATCATATTGTGGTCAGGAGATCGGGGTGATGTGTTGTTTTTAATCATGTGGGCATACCTATAAGGACCCATGGGAAACACTGTTGTGTGTGTGGGGGATTCCTTGAGGAGGAACCAAAGATTCAATTTGACTCAGGGCAGATTTGGAACGATCCTATGCGGATCTCAGCTTGAGGGCAGGGGGTTTGCGTCAAAGTTGGTATCAAAGGTTGACTTTGTTTGTATATTGCAGACAGAGGAAGTAGGAGGAAGAAGAGTACTCTGATACACATAAAGTGGTATCAGAGCTTGAATCTATTTGTATATTGCAGACGGAGGAAGCAGGAGGAAGAAGAGTACTCTGATACACACCAAGTGGTATCATATCTCATAACAAGTTCTTTGTTTTCTATAGCAGATAAAAGAGGAATATTTTATAGCCATGCCGTCAAGGAGAAGGGAGAGACTAATGCCTGACCCAGCAGTGGAAAGAGAAATGTGTGAGATATGTGCCAGGCTTGATACCATAGAGACAGTACAGAGGTGCACAGCTGATGCTGGGGATATCAACAAGGCTGACAGTGAAAATGAAGCTGGAAATGAAGGAGAAGAAGTTGCAGTCGAAGATGCTGCGGATGAACGCCTATTCAGGGTTGTTGCAAGGATAGGTGCCAGAGAAAAAATGGATATTCCAGTGTATGAGGGAAACCTATATATTGAAGAGCTTCTAGATTGGATTAGAGCTCTAGATAAATACTTTGACTATGATGATGTCGAGGAAGACAAGAAAGTCAAACACGTCGTTACTAGAATTAAAGGGCATGTAGCACTATGGTGGGATGAACTGTAGGGTGACAGATGCTGCAAGGGCAAGAAGAAAATCAAGAGCTGGGATAGAATGGTTGCAAAGATGAAAGCCAAATTTATACCCAAGGATTATCAAATCACTCTGTTTTAGAGGATGTAGAATTTGAGACAGAAGCTGATGTCAGTGAAAGAATACACTGAAGAGTTCTACAAGATAAAAATCAAATCAGGTCACCGGGAAAGCGATGATGAAAAAGTTTCTAGGTACATGAATGGTCTACGATATGACATCCAAGATGAGATGAGCATGATGATCATTTGAAATGTGGAAAATGCTTATCAGATGGCTCTAAAAGTTTGTTGGTAGCCAATTATATTTTTTCTACTGTCCTATAAGCTGCCTACACCTATGTCTTGCGAACATCAATTTTTTGTCGCATTTTTCAAATAGGCAACATTTTCATTTCTTGCGACACTTGTGAATTGGTCTCCGTTAAGTTTTCACGACTGTAAGCGTGAAAATTTTTCCTTTCGAGGTCACATTTCGATCGTTATTTGAACTGTCATGATCTTGTTATTGATATTTTCTATGGCACTTACCTTTGGTTTATCATCATGTGGCTGAAAGGACTTTTAAACTATGCTCATTGGACATTTTTATATTGATTGCATAACTTGATTTTATTAAGTTTGTGAGGCAGTGAGCATATAGATTTATATTTTTGGGACTTACCTAGTCATTGAATTGCATAGGGGTCATGATTTTTTTTTGTTTTTATATATATGATGTGATCTTTATTGTTATTCTTTTATAACACTTGGCTTGTCAATTTTATGAATATCGATTGGCACGATGGTTTAAAACTTTTGATTTATTCAATGACGCGTGGTTAACATTTGGGGTTGGTTTCACTTGAATGTTAATGGTTTAAAAACTATAGTTGTCTTGGTGCATTGGCATATCACTCACCATTTGATTGATCAAACGATATGGTTTATCAGCTATGCTATGATTGATTGAATAGAGGTTAAACTTGGCAGTTGTACTTTACCATAACTATTGTGCATGGCGGTGAATAACTCCACCACCCTCGCATGTGCACATTAATGCTCTCCCCTTTGATCGTTCATTGTTGTTAGACCGAATGACTCTGCTTCTGTGCATTGGTAAATTCGAACCAAACCCTTACCATGTGCTCGCACCATGGCCCCAGTCGTTCAAGCTGAACCCAATGGGAGCCAGGCCCTGTTGATGTTCGACAGTGCCCACAGTGACCTTGAGGAGAATGGGTGGCTACCATTTATACAAAAATTAGAGGGTTTTAACCTCTGCGTAGCTCGACAATTTGCTTTGACCTTTGATGGCTGTCAAGCCAAGGTCAACGATGTTCAATTGGAAATTGATGAACAATTTATCAGTCTTGCTACGGGTCTGCCTACCACTAGAAAACGATGGTCCAAGAATTGCAAAGTAGAGGAGGTCCCATGGACACTGCTCTTCCAGTCATGAAAAATCACCTCCTGTGATAAAGGTTTTCCAGTAACTATGCTCAAACAGCGTTGGCATGATTTATTGATGATAATCAAATAGTTTATCACCTGCAAAGGTAGGTACGGGTTTGTTTTCTTACACCACCTTTGTTTACTTATGGTTTTTATGGGTTATCAGCTCAATATGCCTTACTATTTGCATAGAAGCCTGTTTAAAATGTCGAAGAAGTACAAAAGAAATCAGGCTGATAGTATCCTTTTTCATTATGGACTGGTTAAGATTATTGTTGTCTATCATTTGATTTTACACGGAGATTGTTGGAGCAATTTCATTGCACGGAATGATTTTGAGGATTCGAACCCTCCACAGGTTGAAAAACCTGTGGTGATCGAGGACAAGGCTGTACCCTGAGTACCATATAGCATCGTGCTACCTAAACCCTTGCCTGACTCACCTATCGACCTACGCCACTCTGTGACTAAGGGTGTCGAGACTGTTAGGGCTGTGGGCAAAAGCCCAAGGTAGA
Source organism: Picea mariana (assembly GCA_032191745.1). Classification (NCBI taxonomy): domain Eukaryota; kingdom Viridiplantae; phylum Streptophyta; class Pinopsida; order Pinales; family Pinaceae; genus Picea; species Picea mariana. The sequence continues at coordinate 13,344 of JASDQU010270222.1, forward strand.
ACCCACTATAAATGCCAAAGGAAAAAAGAATTCACGTTTAATTTCGCATTTGGCAAGAAATAAGCCAAAACCTCCTATCGATCCAAACCCTATCATGTTAAGTGAAGACTCTAATTCGGAAGTGGAGCCTTTTTTGGCTAGCGAATACCCCTATTCGCAAGGTCTATGTTCCGAACTCTCATATGAATTTGTGTCAAACCTACCCTCCTTGCCTACAAAACGACCCTAACTACCCAGGCATTAAGTTACCTTGTGAAACCCCCGGTCATATATCCAAACCCTCTCCTGCTCTGTCTAAAACCCCAGTACCACCCTTTGATCAATGTAGCTCGTGGTTAGAGCGTTATTATCTGGATGTTCCTATTCTCCAGTCAAGAATTCACTCTTTGGAGGTCTAGGTTGCACTGCTTACCAGTCAAAAGGCTAAGCTGCAAGCCACTGATAAGAAACAAAGGACGACAGGCTCCATCTTGTTTAAAAATGTGGAATCAGCTACAGTTGTCGTGAATTCTAAGTTGGCATAATTGGACAACCTCGGCATCACACAGGTACATTTCAATATCACTTGTTTATGTAACAATTCGAATTTGGTTTTAAACAGTTCTCTTTACAACATTGATTGGATCGGTTAAATTGTATGCACTCTATACATAGCTTTGCTTTGACTAAATGGAAGTTCATTTTCCTAGTTTAGATTCGAGTGGATTTTCATCGATTTGATTGATCTTGTTGTGGATTTGATTTGTTTGATTGAACTAAAATGAATGCTCTGCTGTCAATCGGATTTTTTTGTGCCTATTCAAGACAGGAAGTGTTTCTAATATCCAATTTAGAACACAATCGCATTTCGTTTCGATTTTGTTGTAATGTATATCCTATGATTTTGATATGGTTAATTGTTACGGTTTTATGTCCCATATGACTTTTGAATAACAGGAGTACAATCCGGATCATTTCCAATATGAATCTGTACAAAACACACTCAAATCGTGAATAGATTCGATTCATAACGATTATGATAAACCCAACCGGTTAATTCGCATTGATTTATTGTTAGCTTGACCGTGTTATCAGTTGAATTCGTAATGGCAATGGATACTCTGTTTGAATTTGATTCGAAGAACGAGATTGACTATGGCCAGATTCACGATTTATTTCTATATTAAACACAGTCACGATTTGTTTCAATTGTTTTCCCAGTTTACAATTATCACTTCTATCAATTCTATTATGGTTGTGATCATAATTAATTGATCCTGTCTGTTGACTGTGAAAGAATCAGCGATCGAAATATATGACAAATTTTGGGTTGATGTTGTTACGTGTGATTTCATTTACACATAATCGAAACAGTCTTTCCATCTGTGTATTCGATTAAACGATATGAATCTTTTTCTACATCATTATAGCTATAACGAGTAGAAATTGGTTGTGTTGGATTAGATCGTATCACATACGATATGACTCATTATTGATTTCAATTGGATATGAAACAGTCTTGTTACTGTGTGACCCGATTTTATGGTAACAGAAAAACAGAGTATTCTTACCCTTGTTTTCGATTGAATCGCTTTTTATTTTTTTTAATGTTGAATGATAAAATCATTTGAATCTTGAGTGATTCATTTTCAAGTAATCATTGGAAGATAATTGCATTTAATTCCTTTTAAAAGATTTGATTTGATTTCAATTCTGATCCTGTATGTTATTTTAGACTAGCTATAGAATCAGATGATTCTGTAGCTAAGTCTATAGGATTAGATTTTTATTGTTTTGTTAATAAAATATCTTTCTAACTTGTTATTTTTGGCTCATTGCAGATGAATTCGAAATTGCATTGGATTTGATGAGTAGTTAGAGGATATTTGAGATATTTTACTTGCATTTTAATTTCCTAGTTTAGTTGATCTTGGGGATATTTTCCCAGATTATGTAAACAGTTTGATACTATCCACAGGGAGGTTTTACCCTGTGGAGAAACTTATAAATACTTATTATTTTTGTAATAATGATCATCCTCATTCATG
>JASDQU010270223.1:0-15370 GCA_032191745.1 Picea mariana
TACCCCCTCTATTTGTTTCCCTCTCCCTCCCTCTCACACACTCAAACACTCATTGTCCAATCCCCCTCTCTTTCTTTCTCTCCCCCCCCTCTCACACTCACACATTCTCTCTCTACCCCCCTCCTCCCTCTCTCTCTCCCCTCCCTCCTACTATATCTCCTCTCTTTCTCTCTCTCCTCATTGTTAGTCTCACTCACTCTATCTCTGCCCCCATTTCTCTATCCCTCCTCCCCTCATTCTATTTTCCCCTACTTCTACCTCCCTCTCTCTCTATCCATCTAAAGGCGAGACATGGTTCACAACAAATAAAGGATATGTGCAACATAGAAATGTATCCTTGCTTGTAAGGCGAGTGTTAAGTTTTTCTTCTTCTTCCAATGGAGTACTTATATGAGTACTTATATGAACATGACCATGACCTAGACCATGAACTAGACCTAGACCATGACTTAGACCCCCCTAGCTCCATCTAAGCCTAGGCATAACCTATACTCTACCCTTAACCCCCTCCACACCCAAGACCTAAGTGCAATATGCTTATACCTCTTGTTTAATAATGATATTTTATGGATGTGAGCATTCACCTATGGTTTAATAATGATTTCACATGGTTTAATGATGATTACGATACATTGATTATGCTTTTTTATTTTAATATAAGCATAATATTTTAGTGAATTCAATATTCTTTATATGGAATATTTATCTTTCTTTCACAATCAGTGTTCAACATGCCCTAGATTATGTATCACATAACACTTATCCATATGTACTCTCACACACTCTCTCTCTACCCCCCTTCTCCCTCCCTCCCACTACCTCTCCTCTCTCTCTCCTACATCTACCATCTCTCTCCCACCTCTCTCTCTCTCTCTATCCCCCCCTCTTCGTCTTCCTCTCCCACCCTCTCACATTCTCAAACAATCCATATCTACCCCCTTCTCTCTTTACCTCTTTCATCTAACCCTCGCTCTCTCACTCCCTTTATTCCCCTCCCTCTCTCTCCCCCACTCTCCCCACCTTTCTCTCTTTTCTTATATCTAACCCTCCTCCCTCTCTCTCTCTACTCTCCATCTCTATCTCCCTGTCCCTCACTCTCACACACTCTATTTGTCTTCCCCTCTACCCCTCTCAAACTCTCTTTCTTCCTCTCTCTCCACACCCCCTCCTGCTAGTGGGAAAACCCCCATATGACTACACTAGGGTTCATAATGTAGGCATATCAATTAACCGTCTAAAACTCAACTACTTCTCTAACTACAACATATCCAAAAATCATACAAGAAAAGCAAATATGAGAGGGATCGGGTAACTATACCTCTACTCCGCGCCCGATAATGATCCCCTCATGCTTGAAAGCTTCGCTGACTGCACGCCTCCTCCCAAAGCTGGATTGCATTCAAATATAGACAAACAAAAAGCTACAAACATGCTATTCATATACAAATTAGGTTTAGATGTTAGAATGTCAAAACATGAACCATTAAAATCATTCAATACACCATGATTTGGGACAAGAAAAGTACTTCTTTTATTAATAACTCAATGATTATACCTTTACAATCAAAACCGACTACTGCTCCATGAACCTGGTTCAGGCTCCTCTTCTCCAAGATCCAAGTGCACCTTTGTATGGATTCTCCTCTCAACCTTCTGATCTCTTCTTGGGAAGTGAATGGGTTTTGATGGAGGAAGAAGGGATAATTGGGGAATGCTGAGGCAATTCTCACAAAAGGGCTGCAATTACTTGGGACAAGGAGGGGATGTGAAATGGGCAGAGTTTCACTGTTCTTATATCCAGATGTAAAATGAGACCCCAACACCTCCTTTTAAATGTGAAAAGGATGGTTATTCGGTTGGGTGACGCTCTATAGGTGGTGGATTAGTTGGGAAACTACCCAATAGCCCGTATTTTCAACGGATTCCTTGCAAATTTTTATTTTTTGCAACTTTTGCAAGTATACGCGGGATGCAGTGGTGCAACATGTGTACGTATGCGGGATGTAGTGTTGCAGAAAGCGTATGTACGCAGACAGTATTAGTGCATGGCGCGTACATCTTCAAAAAATAATTTTTTTAGAAGAGCAACTCAGTGGTGGCTTGGAAAAAAATGAAAGTAAGAGGGTCTAAGGCCAAGTATGCATATGTAGATAAATTTAGGGTTATAACAGATGCCCCCTAATGTGTGAGGTTAGAAGGGCATCTGATGGTTGAAATACATTACAAAATATTCATCAATGTACGAAAAGACAAGAGGATCTCGATGATTAGGCAAAGAACTTCATTGATTTTGAACAAGGACTTGATTGGACTTTCGAGATGGCTGGGTCATGAAGTCAAGAGACAAACTGCAGAAAGGACGACTCAGGTTGGGTGAAAATTCCCTTGGAAAAAAAACACGAAAGATGATCATACTCAGGCATCATGACATTGACATAAGTTCACGATGCATAAGACAACACAAACTCTCCATGTGTTTGGAAGAGTAACCAAACGGAGGAGGACATAACTCTTTGTAGCGAGAACAACTCCCTAAAGTAATATTAGATCCCAATGCTTGACGAACAAACGAAATGATGTGATTTTAGCAAGGGCGACTCATTGTGCTGCTAAAAAAGAATATATATTTCCCCTCCCCTCTTTTTGGTTTTTTTTTATTTTTTTGTCTTTTTCAATTTTTTAAAGAGCTTGAAAAGGAATAAAATAATGCTACGTTACAAAGGAGGAACGAGCGTCACAAGAAAGCATACTAGTTCCAGGTGCAAGGAACACACTAATTCTCAGAGCAAGGAGACATGTGCAGGAAAATGACACTCGGAGAAAATTCCTCCATGGGTCAAGGTGTCAGGTCGCAGAGGCAAAGTGCTACAAGGCTTGCATATAAGGCATGCTTCAAAGGTTTAGTTAGGAGCAACATGGAGCCAACATTAGGCCAAAGATGCAGAGATGCAAATGCGATTAACAAGATACAATGAAACCCCATTCAATGTAATTTTAACGAGACCAGAGAAGGTAAGCTCGGTAGTTTTTTCATGTTTAGAGAGTCTGAAAAAAATGTAAAAGAAGACTCTAAGAGGTACCTTTTTCGGAGATAGTCTAGTTGGTTCAAAAAAGGGGTAAACTAGCATCGAAAAGATGTCTATTCAAAACCATTTTCACGAGTGTGACAAAGACAAGATCACTCAGAAATATTTTCAATTTTAAGGAGTCTGAAAAGAGCTTAACTATGGACTCACTGCCTTTTTCTGGATTTAGTTTCCTTAGCCCGAAAAAGTATAAAATTTACTAAGGAGAACTCTCCTGGTGAGACGAATCTCCTGAGGTGTACCTTTTTCCTCCATAATCCATAGGCCGAAAAAAGAGGTAAACTCATGCCAGTAGATGTTCTTCTGGACCAATTTAACGAGTGTTAAGGAACAAGGTCACTCGACGATCTTTTCAATTTTAGGGAATCTGAAAAGAGCTTAACTATGGATTCTGTGGGGGTTCCTTTTTCGTAAGTAATCTCCAAGGCTGGAAAAAGGTGATAAACCAAAACCAAGGAGAATATTTCTTTTTTGTAAATTTAGTCCCTCACGCCCGAAAAAGGGTTAAACTTATACTTGGGAATACTCTTATAGCAAACCACAGTTCTTAGAGTATACCTTTGTTCGTACAATTTACCATCCAAACCGAAAAAGGGGTAAACTACTACTGGACAGATGTGCCTTCAAGTTTTAGTTTAGCGAGCGTGAAGGTAAACAAGATCGCTCGACAATATTTTCATGTTTAGAGAGTCTGAAAAGGGCTTAAAGAAAACTCTAGAAGTTACTTTTCTCAGTTAATCCAGACAAGATTGAAAAGCATAAATGTAGTCTTGTCGGATGTTGCTTTCAGATTTCAAAGCGAGCCTGAAAGACAACAAAGCGTGCTAATTTTTGGGAGTCCCGAGGGTGAGGCCAAGAGTGATGGTGCATCAGATGAATGAGGCTCAATCTCGTAATCATAACAGGACCAACAAGGACTCCCAAGCCTAAAGTCATTATATACAACATGGACGCCAAGATGCAACAAGGATCTATTTAGGGAATCCATGTAAAGGTAGGCTCTACCACCTAATCACAACACTTCTAAAGCAACAATGATGGTTCTATGTCACACATTGGTGGGGCCGATCCTATGGCAAAGCAGAAAAGACAACAAGATGCAGAAAGTGGAGGTGGAATCCTAACTTATATGCAAAAAGTTGGAAAAAATGACTTTTACCAAAGGATTTTTTAAAGTGACCCACCTCCCCAAAAGTTATCAAACCAAAAGGAAAAGTGTATCGTAACATCCAATAAGAAACTAAAGAACGGAATTAAATGATTTTCAAGCCTGAAAAAACGACAAAAGGGGTAAAAAAAGTGGCAAAAAGGGCCAAAAAAGTCTATAAATAGAAGCTGACAGCTCATTTTCACCATTGCAATTTGAGAATTAACCAAAAGGTAAAAAAGATCCCTTTGCTAAAGAAGTTTATTCCAGGAGCTTCAAAGGATGAAACAAACTTCTGCTCGGACCAGGTAAGTACAAACTCATCCCTCCTGCATTTCCATTCTTCCTTTACATTCTTTTTTTTTGGGGGGGGGCACGCTCTCATAAAAAAGGGCGGCCCTACATGTACGCGGGCTGTCCACGGACAGACCGCATATGTCTGCCGACTGAAAATAGTCTGCCTGCGTACATACACGACTATGTCCAAAACAACCCGCATACACCCTAAAAAGCATGGAAAAATTTAGAATACAAGAGTTAACTCCCTTTTGAACTGTCATGGAACATGATGTATGTCCACTGGAGGGAGAGGGAACACGAGGAGATTGATATCTTGGTCGATGAGGACTCTGCTTCCATTGCCGAACTGAAACAATGTGGGTTGTGGAAGTTCTTCCGGTGTCCATTTATGAGGGCACAACCCAGGTTATTGAACACCTTGGTGGATTACTGGCATCTAACTGCAAAGGATTTTATGATAGAGAGTTTGTCATTGACTCCAACGCTTGAGGACATATACTTTTTATTGGCCTCTCGAGGAGTTTGTGAGTATTGCCTCATCATTCCCCAATTAGCCCTTCTTCCTCCATCATAAACCATTCACTTCCCAAGAAGAGATCATGAGGTTGAGAGGAGAAGCCATACAAAGGTGCACTTGGGAACTTGGTGAAGAGGAGCCCAAACCAGGTTCATGGAGCAGTAGTCGGATTTGATTGTAAAGATATAATCATTGAGTTATTAATAAAATAAGTACTTTTCTTGTCCCAAATCATGGTGTATCGAATGCTTTTAATGGTTTATGTTTTGACATTCTAACATCTAACCCTAATTTGTATATGAATAACATGCTTGTAGCTTTCTGTTTTTCTATCTTTGAATGCAGGCCAACCTTGGGAGGAGGCGTGCAGTCATCGAAGCTTTCAAGCGCGAGGGGATCGGAGTAGAGGTATAGTTACCCGATCCCTCTCATCTTTTCTTTTATTGAATGAGTTTTGGATATGTTTGGGGTAGTTAGAGAAGTAGTTGACTTTTAGACGGTTAATTGATCTGCCTACATTATGAACCCTAGTGTAGTCATAGGGGGGAATGTGAAACGGGCAAAGTTTCATTGTTCTTATGTCTAGATGTAAAATAAGACCCCAACACCTTTTATATGGGAAAAGGATGGTTATTCGGTTGGGTGACGGGCTATAGGCGGTGGATTAGTTGGGAAACTACCCAATAGCTCGTAATCTCAACAAATTCCTTGCAACTTTTTATTTTTTGCAAATTTTGCAAGTATACGTGGGCTGTAGTGGTGCAACATGAGTACGTACACGGGTTGTAGTGGTGCAGAAAGTGTATGTACGCGGGAAGTATTGGTGCAGGGAACGCACATCTTCAAAAAAATGGTTTTTTAGAAGAGCAAATCAGTGGTGGCTTGGAAAAAAATGCAAGTAAGAGAGCCAAAGGCCAGGTATGCATATGTAGAGAACTTTAGGGTTATAACACCTCCCTACATCGCAAGGAAAGAAATGTCCTTGACCTAGACATGTCAAGACCTAGACCTAGACCTAGACATGGCAAGACCGAGACCATGACCTAGGCCTATACGATGACCATGATGTAGAACATGACATAGACTTAGAGCTAGACCTAGACCATGACCTAGATCACGACATAGAACTATAGATAGACTTATACCATGACCTAGACCTATACCATGACCATCACCTAAACCATGACCTAGACCTATACCATGACCATGACCTAGACCATGACCTAGTGCTTGACCTAGACCATGATGTAGACCCCCCTAGCTCCATCTTAGCCTAGGAATAACCTATACTCAACCCCCTCCACACTCAAGCCCTAAGTGCATTATGCGTATACCTGTTATTAAAGGCCCCATAACCCTCCACCCACATCACCCTCATCTTGGTGCTCTAACCATTGCTTTATGATTCAAAACACTTTCAATCCTAAGCCTTTAGGTCATAGTTGTCCCCAAACCCCTATACATATTTATTCATAAAGATGTTTGGTATATAATAAATGATATATCCATTGCATTAAGAGCATGCACACGCTCTTATGACTTGAAAATCCTTGTGATTATCGCTCATCCATGCCTAGTAGGAAGGTGTGTGCATTCCTAGAATGTGCATGTGCTTTAGTGCACACACGTTCTAGGAACATGCACGCGTTCCTGCTGAGCATTTTTTTTTGCCAAGCACACTTCTCTACCTCATCTATCTCAAGCCCGACAAAGCATGCCCAACATATGCACACAAAAATAGCACGGGCATACATGTTTTTGTTATTTTAGTCTTGTTATTTAATTCAGAGACAATTTTGTGCTATTGCAAGACAATTGTGGGAAGAATTTGAAGACAAATTTGTCCAAGTGGAATTGGAATTGTTGGTTGTGTCTTCTTGGAATTGGAAGACAAATTTGTCCAATTGGAATTGTTAGTTGTGTCTTATTGTGTAATACCTAAAAAAATTTGGGCAATTGGAATTGTTAGTTGTATCTTCTTGTGTAATACCAAGAAAAATTTGTCCAATTGCAATTGTTAGTTGTGTAATACCAATACATATTTATCCAATTGGAATTGGAATTATTAGTTGTGTCTTCTCGTGTAATACCAAAACAAATTTGTCCAATTGGAAATGGAATTATTAGTCGTGTCTTATTTTGTAATACTAATAGATGTTGTTGTTGTTTCTCCTCCATCACCACAAACAAAGCGTAGGAGTTTAGTAGGGACCAATACATGTAGTATCTCATCAAGACAACTTGTTGTGGACGACAAGATGATGGAGGATTTGCTTGGAGCTGATTATACAATGGATGAAATTAGAGAGGCAACTAGTGCACAACATTGTGGTGAAGAAGTTCCTGTGGTGCAACCTCTTGTTGGGCAGTCAGACGTTCCAGAAACTAGTCAATCCCATGTCCACTCTCCTCCCAGATTTGATCCACCAATGATTGAAGGGGAAATAACTTCAACATTGTTAACTCCACAACAAGGAGGTCGAGAGTGCCATAATAAGGGTTCACCGTCCCTACCTAGATTGAGTATTGTGCGACGAAGAACTCCTAAACACATTGAGTTTGATGAAAGTGGTCTAGCATCACTTGAAGGTAAGTTACCTAACCGTACTATTCATTATCATTCTTATAAAATTATTAAATAATATTTTGAACCAAAATCTGATGCCGCTAAATGTCAATTATTTTTGGCTTTGTTAAAATCTAGAAGTTTGAATACTATTAGGAGAATTTTAGGCATTAAATCAGTCAAACGTTTAGAAACAAGTCATCATATTGTTAGAAACCTTGTAGATTATTTTTAAAGAATTGATAAGAAATCTCGTTCTAAAGACCGCAATGCAACTCAATTTGTCTTATCACAATCAATTGTTAGCAAGATCACAAGAAAACATCGTTTGCTACAACAAATCTCTCATCTCATGAAATAAAATTTCTAAACCCTTAGAAAGTATTCTCATAGACGAGATAACCTCGACACGGGTGGCCCAAAATATTTGTGGACCTTCACTGGTAGGATACCTCGTTCTGACATGAAGTTAATTGGAGCAGTTAAGGGACTAGTACAAGATTTATGACATGAGAACACTAGGCCTTCTTCCAACAAAAAATATGTACTAAAATTGAGAAGCCGATCTAGGGACCGTGAGCCCAATATTAAACACTTTCTTGACATTACACAGACAAAATTGTATGAGAGATTCAATACAGTACATGGTGCACTTAACTTGGGCCAAAGATCTTTCCATTAATGCAAGCCTTCGTATGTTCGAATAAACACAATTCATAACACATGTTGTTGTAGATATCACATTAAGTATGGTTCTTATTATGAAACACACACACACACACATTTTTCATGTTTTGCATAACACCCTTTTGTAGGAATGTTCAGTTATATTGCCACTGCCGTCATCTAGAGACTTTATTCACAACATCTTGTGTACAAGGCCAAAGGGTTGATCCAGATTTATGAGAGGAACGAAATGACACCATAGATTTATAATATTAACACATAGACATAGTGAACAATAAAAAAGATACAATTAAACTTAGCTTCTATTAAATAAGAATTATGCTTAAAACTGTAAAATGCAGACTTAAAACAAGCTTGCTAGAATGGTGGCAGCTTATCTCTGAGAAGAGATGTGACAACTATGCTCATTCGCAAGAAGATGATTACAATGATTCTTTGAAGGCCTTTTTACAATACACATGAATGCCAAAACCCTAGACATCCAAAAACCTAACCCTAGGAGATGAAGCACCGAAAGTCATGGGGGCCTCGTTGGAGTAAGTTAGTACATAAACTTTCCCAGGTCGTAACTTTTGCATAGGATCTTCGTTTAGGGTGAACGATATCTTGTTGGAAAGGTATTGACGAGGAGAATCATTTAGGGGGCTTAATCAGATCCTTCGAATATCATTGAGGTGCATGATCGAGAAAAAACGTCGTTTAGGCCCTCAAAATAGTCCCGAAAGTTTAGGAACCGAAAAACTGCTAAAAATAGTAAGTTGCCAAAAAACTGTTTTGAGCTAGTTGGACAAGGTAGGTGGCCACCGAGATCCTACTAGATCAATCATCCCCCCTTAGGAAGAAATGGTCTCCATTTCCTTGAGTGCCCCCATCAAACGAGGAAATTTCTGTTGAATTTGGCCCTAAGTGAGCCATTTTCCTTAGTGTAGGAGTTGCCTTGCTTGGACAACCTGTTATCCCCATTTTGTGGATAACCAAGGAGATGATGTCTTGAGGCCCTCAGGTTGCAGATATGGAGTGTTGAGAGATTACATGACCAATAGTACGCTTTGCATAGATGGAAAACTCACTCACCACCACAGATGGTCACATGTTTACAAATGGCATCCACCACACCAGTTGGCTTCTAGAAGGTAGTGGGCCTTCCTCCATGAGGTACAAGTCAGTATTATGGTGAGCATCATTTCAATACCTAATCCATTCGATTATGTTGTATCTTAGATTGCTCTAGATTTCATGATATGTGTTTGGACATTATGCCTTTTTCCCTACTTCAACTTGGGGGTTGACATTGTGCCTAGTAAGTGGTGTTCTTTGGGAATGGGTTTGCTACTGACATATCCCTTAATGAGCCATCTTACTGTTCCTGACCATACTTACCATTTTCCATCATTATTCCCCTTCCATTTCCTTATTTCTTGGGATTTTAGGGTGTATTGACCCAAAGAAGGGGTTGTCCCTCATTCTATGGGAAGAAGGGGCTAAAGGCCCAGAGGGGTTGGTGTTGGGTAAAAGAGAAAAGCCATATATGAACCTTCTAGATGCTTCACCCAGGGATCACCCAAGAAAGCAATAAAACACTTATCTTTGAATAAAAGGGGACCTATAATATAACAAAGAAATGCCTGAAAGGTAGATTGAAGGATAGGAGGTCTCATCACGAGCCGACCTATCACGTCCATGAATATCTAGTGGTATGACATTGTCATTATCTGGTCACCAAACTAGGGCAGTGACTCTGAATTGCATGGCTGAGAGAAAGGGGGACTCATCACGAGCCAACCTTCTCATTTCCATTAGGCATTTGTGGGTGACATTGCCACCATATGGTCACCACGCCAGGGCAATGACCTTCAACCTCTCCTTGTGCTAAATAAAATATAAAGAAAGAAATATAAAAGGAAAATAATGGGCTTGGAAAAAGTGCATTGTGGATGAAGGTACCACACACCCTCTACAAAGGCACCCATGAATGAGACACTATGAACCCTAGTATGTCATGAGACCTATGCCCATTGAGTCTTGACCCTATCCACCTCATACACTCTACATGGCTTAGAGAGGGACTTCTTGGAGGCTCTCCTTGACCTAGGGAAATATCTACCCAATAGGACACCTCGTTAACCCTCCCATACTTAAGGTTGACAAGTCACATAGTGTTTTTGAGCTGTTAATTGTTTGATATGGGGATATTTTATTCCCATGCTTAGATGGATTATTTATTGATTAAATCCACTTATCATGAGGTTATGACTTGAGATCCTTGGAGGGCCTGTACATTTATTTTTGCAGGACCTAGCTGGTGGACAATTTTGGGAGAACAAGCCTAGCTTGGGCTTCCATGGGGCTACAAGCCCATAGGTTGGATACCAGGGGCCCGCATGCCAGATGAGAGAAAGATGACTTGGACGACCTTGATGACGACTTGGGTGACCTATCCCACCCATTTCCTACCAAACGATTTGCCCAGGAGGGGTAAAATGTCCCGCTTTTGAGCATGACGCCATGGTCTTGGGGGTTTGGGATTGGTGGTGAGGTGACACTCACTTGCACTTGGGATTTTTGAGGAGAAGAGGGTTTTCAACAACAAGATATCATCTAGATGCTTGATACATGGCCTTGGGAGGCCCTTCCATCCTTCTCCAACACCAATGACCTCCTCAAAGTGGAAAAATGTTCCCTAAAGGGGTGACGTCATCCTTAATTAGGGTTTAATTTGTGAAAAAAGTGAAATTATAACTGAATTGTTTAATATTATTGTGTTAATGGGGAAATATTAGGGTTGTTGACCCCTAATCTTGTGTTTTACTCCTTATTTTGTGGACAAGCTATGTTGGCTAATTTTTGTATAAATAGAGATCATAAGATCTCATTTTGAGTCATAACTTTCCTCTCACAAGAGGTTTTGGTCTGAAATTTTCGGCCTCCTTGGCTATTTTAGCTCTTGTGCACTTGTGTATGGCTGATTTTATGAATGGTTGATGGAAGAAGGCATAGCGCTACCTTTGGATGATGCTTTCTAGCTCTTGTGGTGAATTGTCTTAGCATTTCTCTTGATATTGGTATGGTTTTTAATCTCTTGCTATAATTTATTTCAATTCAAGTTTTTTTATGCTAGGAGCTAGGTGGGAAGTATAAGGGCATACACCCCCACCATAGTCTTCACCATTTTTTCTTTCTTCATCTCATTGATTAAGGGTTTGCTAATAGAAGTATAAGGGCATACACCCTCTTATCTTAAACCCTAGCTTAAAGAAACTTGCCTTGGGAAGTAAAATGGCTTACACCCCCAAGGAGGTAGCTTCTCTAAGCTCCTTGCGACTCCATTAACCCAAAGTAAAGGCACTAGTCATTAATTTGTTGCATTGGAGAAATAAATTATTGCATTGGGAAACATGAATTTCGGTCTTTTTACTTCTTGCAAAAGTGGATTGTCTTCCTTCTGCATTGGGCACCTCACAACCATTAGGGCGTCCTCATCTAAGGGATACTTATTTCTTCTGTTACAAATTTGCATCTTCAGCCATTAGGTCTACATAAACCCTAACATATTTACTTTAATAGCTCCCTTATCAACCATTGGTTTTTGCTCAAAGTTTGCACATTTACTCTCCTTGTCCTAGCGCACTTTTTGGAAAAATTTGAGGGGATTCTAGTGGCTGATTTTCTCACTGTAATACACTGAATGTTACAGCCATAAGGCTGATATATTTTCTGCAGAAAAGTGCCTACAACAACCTTATCTTTTATGCTAAGAGTACTAATTCTTTCACCGTGAGTTTAGCTAGTTAATTGCTAGTTTTTCTCTTTCATTTTATACTTGATCCTTAGAATTTATTGAGAAGCTTAGAGTATATTTTTCTTGCTGATATATACTGTCATATATTGCTGCAAACTAGGGATAGCAAGCTTAACTTGCCGATCCAACTAACATATACTGTTGCAAGCTGTGTTTTCTTGTTTCTTGGGTAGGTACAATCATCCGAAAAAACATCATACCTGTGGGGAATCCATTACTTGATTCAGTAGGCATATCTCCCTACCCTTCATTCCATTTAGACTTTACCTCTAGGGGATCCTTTTCCACTTCCTTCCATATCCATCTCAATCCCCCTAGGGTCACCGGGATCGCCTCCCTAGAGTGACCTTGTCACCCTTGAAGTGTGGGATCTACATCGAGGTGACATTGGGTGTAGGATTCTAGAGTTGTAGCACTTGTTCCTTGGTTTTGTCAGGACTTTTCCAACCTACAACTTGTGACATAACATTTTGGCACCGCTATTGGGGAGAATTTTGAATCCTCTTGGTATCCTAAACGACACTTTGGTAAGCTATCCCAAAGTCTTTCCCTAAGATTTCCTGGCTACTCCAACCAAGGGACGTTCCCTTTCCACCCCCCTTGATGAGATCATCTAGTGAATCCACCTTCCAAGAATCCTCCTTTCACCAAACCTCCCCCCCCCGGGAAATTCAAGCCCTCTAAGGTTTACCAAAGAAGGCCTCCTCTCAAGTCTCTTGTTGCTAAAATACTTTTCCATAACTCCCTTCCCATTGCTCCAATGGATCACCCTTGGTCAACATACCTATACAAACCCCTAAACATGGCCAATATCCAAGGTTGCCCTAAAAAGATGCAGAAAGATGTCAACAAGTGGTTACCAAGGTTCCTAGGAAACAATGTGATAACTTCCGAAGACCACATTTATGTCATGGGCCGAGATATGGACAATGTAGGTATTGATCATGAAGATGTGGCCATGAAACTATTCACCTCATCATTGATTGAAGAAGCCCTTGATTGGTTCAAGGGACTCCCCGATAATCAAATCACGACCTATGATGCATTTTCCACCTTATTTAAAAGCAAATGATCGAAAAAAGCGAATGGTGGGACACTTGAAACTAAGTTCAATCAAATAAAGAAAAAGGAGAATGAAACAGTAAGGGAATTCATTTCAAGATTTGACAGGTCACACAATCAGATTCCAACAGATTACCGACCTTCAACATCATCAGTTCGTCTCCTTTACGTAAATGCCTTTGAAGGGCAGTTCTGTTACATTCTTAAAGATAAAAATCCCACATCATTGGCATAGGCTAAAGAATTCAGTATCAACATTGAAGAGAATCTCCTTGATTCAACAATAGAACCTTTTCAATATCCTCACAACAAGACAAAATCAAGGACGGAGGTTTCCAACAACAATGTTCCTGATCTGATTGCTCTCCTGACTCAAAAGGTAGACTAGATGAATACTCAGTTTGTCCAGGTGCAGAATTAGATTATGAACCATATGGCTATAGTGGAAAGAAATCAATATTCTCCTAGACCTCAGTTTGCTAGACATCATAGAGATGCCACTAGTTGGAAGCCAAGACCTCAACAAGAGGCAAAGGCCCGAGATACTTTGAAACCTATTGGGACAGTTGGTTTAGAAGATTGGTGTCTCCAATGCCAAGAACCCCATAGGGAAGATGAATGCCTCCGAAAAGACGAAGATTATCTTGACGATATAAACTTCATGATTTGCAACCTCAATGATGGACATGTTACTCAAGAATAGATCAATGAATCCAGAAGAATAGGAGAAAGAGAGGGGAGAATCCATGCCTTGAATAAACTAACAGATGATCAGAAGAAGGAATTAAGGAGGAGGGAAATTCTAGTCTACAGAAGGAAAAATTGTTCATCCCCTCCGTCACAACCCGATACTCCCCTTCTACTAGCAGAAAAGGTGGATCTACCACCTCCACCGCTAGTATGTGAGTTGCTTCCTAAGCCAACTCCTACATATGACATTCAATTGAATATAGATGTTGCAACATGTTTGGAAAACTGAACATGACTGTCCTAGTGACAGAAATGTGTAAGATCCCTTCCATAAAAAGGGAAATTTTGAAAATCTTAGTGCCAACCGAGAAGGAGGATACTACCATCATGTTAAACACTATGTATCTTGATCGGCCAAGGGACAAGAACCCTCCTTTCTATCTATCATTAGGCATGAATGGCCTCTGCTTAAACAACTGCATGCTTGATTCAGGGGGCTCAACAAATATCTTTGAAGGTAATGAAACAACTTGGCTTGAAGACAACCCGACCTTATGGAAATGTTTGCGGTATTGATTCAAGAAAAGTTAAGGTCTTGGGAGTATGTGAAGACATTGAGATTTTCTTGATTGACTTTCCACATATCAACATTCTCATGGACATAGTAGTGATAGACGTTCCAGATGCTTTTATCGAGGAGCTGGTCTACTGCTCTTGGGAGTTTCCTTAGCATAGATCTCACCCATGCACACATTCCTATGGGGGATGACACTTTTCAGATATTATACAATCGAGAGAAAGTTGATAGACATGTAATGGACCCTGATGGTCCTGATTATGCCAGTGAATGTGATTATGATGTACTCCCACAAGCCATTGAGTATGATCCATCTGAGCTACCTCTTATGCAAGAGGAATCCATAGACACGCTTCTTCCATGGACAGATTAGTACAAAGACAAGATTGCAAAATACCATGGAAAGGAGCCAGGGTTTGTCCAAATTTTGAAGAAGGAAGATGAAAAACATGAAGAAATCATCAAAGATACAGTCCACACAGAGCCTCTACACGATAAGAATCCACCTTGAACCAATTTCAATAAAGGAACTCTTGTGCTCAAGTGGGACAAAAGAAAGGGCAAGCCCATATATGAACAGAAAGTAAATAACTCATGGCTTGGCCTGCTAGAATATAGAATAATGTGTGCTCGTTTTACCATTGACGATATCCTCGTCACCCAACCATAGGCCGAAGCCACCCTCTGAGCACCTTAACCTTGACTGAGAATTACTCCGGAAGCAAACCCTAGGCTAGATAGACAAACAAGGTGTAGCACATCTTCCTCCAAGGATAATGCACCAACAATAGCTGATCAGATAGTCCAAACCCTAGCCAAGAGATAGTCCAAGCCAACACCCAAACTGCTAGCTGCAGCAACTGCACCTGCAACTCTCCTCCACACGTGCGCACCAAACTGGGAACTGCAGTGCGCACTAGTTGCTGCTCTGCAGTTCTG
>JASDQU010270224.1:5083-15446 GCA_032191745.1 Picea mariana
TTCAGCAGATAGAGAAAGGGAAAAAATTCAAAGTTCCAAAAACTCAGTGAAAATGGCATAATCATGAAGAGTGTGGTGCACGATTTCCTATGGCGCAAATGACTCGTCAAACCTTGAAAGATATTTGCGGTCAAAGTTGTTGTTAAACAGGGAAAGTCAACAGGGCCACATCATCATCTGTATTGGTGACATCAGTGGATAAGATGGTAGGATGATGTCATCATGCCACATCGTAGCACCAGAGGATGCCACGTGTCGCCCACCAATAGTATTTTCATGGGTCCATGTGGACTAGTAGGAAAATGCCATGTGGCATCCCTAGGCAACACCATGTGGCACTACCTAGGAAGTGCCACATGTCATGTATAGATTGACGGGGCGGTGACATCAACGATTAGATGGACCAATCAGTGAGTTCCACATGGTCCAATCAGTGGGCGACATGTGGCACCCCCAAAACACCCAAGGAGGGTCCGTAACTGAAAAATAAAAAATATTTGTTGTAGGACCCCACCAAATCTGGCGAAGGTCCCACCATATCTAGCAAAAACAACCACATCTAGAATCTACCAACTAAATCTAACATATTTTACAACTATAGAGATAAAATGGGAGCCTGCGGGTTTGAACCCAAGACTGCCCCACATACAACTCTCTAACTTTAGTACCATAATCAATATGGATAACTATTCCATTGGAACATTCGACCGCCTAGTTTTCTTTTAAATCCAATTTTCTTCTAGTCACCGGAGGGGCGCAAACCATATGAATGTGGGCATGGTTTATGAGGAAAAGGACTGTCATTATTGCAGGTTGTAGAGGGCATGGAAGCCGAGACATAATTATGCTTGGGCCTGGGAGTGCCATATTTAGATCAAGGCATGGAGATAATCATTTTTGGGTAATTCGATGCCACGAATTCAGTGATGATGTCTATTTTTTGATCTGAGCATCATTTCTATAGCTTTATTTTAGAATGAGGTATATTTATGTATTTTCAAAATTCTTTTGCTGAGTTAATGAACGATCCTACCCATTTGAGAGCAGGACCCAGAGACATAGTCCACCAGGGACGAACTCCGTTATCAATTTTTTGTGTTCAGATCTAATGATTATGTCTCTTCATTTTTTATTTTTCTCTTCTTTAATGGTGCACTTTAATTTATGCTCATTTAATGCAATTAATTATAAGTCATGATGAAAAGATACTGGATCAATTAATAAGGCCTAGAAATAAGGAGGAATAAGTCAAATGTAAGAAGATGTAATAGAAGCTTCTGCTTCAAGAAGGATCTTCCTCTAGATTGTTTCTTTGGATAAATATATTTAGTATAAATAATAGTATAGGGCATGAGAAGTTTTGTATTGGACATTATTGTAATAGATATCTTCTCTGTTGGAGGCTGCCCCCTCGAAGAGGCAAGTGAACATTGCTATCATTAATCAAGGTTCTCTTTATGATGTGATTCTGGTATTATTCTTGTATTTTTCTGGTTATATCATTGTTGTTTTTCCATTTCTAGCTAAAATATTTCTATTCTACATACTATTTTATATATGTAATACTAAAAGTGGTATCTGGGCACTTTCCTTGACATAAAAATGTGGGTTAATTTTTTTTCAAGGTATTGATGTATTCTATCATCTTAATGCTATAGAGATATGTTGTTACACACATAAACCTATGGTCAAGGAGTAATACACATGAGAGATAAAATAGGTACTCAAGCTCACATCTGTTGGCCACCATTGTAACCCATGCTGGTACCCCTTTGAGTGGTAGTGCATCAGACAATGCCTGTATATGGATCAACCTGGATCTCTTGAACACTTTTGTAGATAAAATAATTTACCCCCTGAATGGTATAGTTCCATCGAGAACAACACTCAGGAAGATACTCTCTAGTACCTAGGTAGTCGGGTAATATGTCTAAGGGAATGCTCTAACCTCCTTAGTTGGTTCCTTGAGATATTGGGACGAGTACTACTGTTGGACACTGCACATATATCAAAGAGATATAGAATAGGGAAAAATCTTGTCTGTAGAAACCCTAAATACACTTACCCTTGGGACGAAAAAAAAAACAAAACAGGTAAGATCTATTACTGTGAAACTATTCCTTCTGCATTCGGATTTTGAAATTACTACACATTTTTTTATGTTAATCATTTGGGAATTTCATCATTCATTATTATTTAGGACAGAGTAAGACTTCGCAGGAGTATCCCATCGGATTCCCCTTTTCTCCCTAATCGTAGTCATACCTTTCATTTTTAATTCCTTTTTTTTTTCCAATGGACCCGACCCCTTCTCAGGTTTCTTATTTTGCCACCTATTCCATTATATTTCCCTTCTCAGCATGATCATCGTGGTACCTATCACTTATAAGTCCTTTTTTTTTGTCCCACCCACCCATTTTTCCTTACTCGCACTTCCCCTCTCCAAATGGCCACCACTCGAAACGAAGACCTGCAAGATTCTATGAATCAATCCCATGACTACATCCAACATATGACATTTGATATTGGCTCTACCAATTCCCTCCTT
This sequence comes from Picea mariana, assembly GCA_032191745.1. Classification (NCBI taxonomy): domain Eukaryota; kingdom Viridiplantae; phylum Streptophyta; class Pinopsida; order Pinales; family Pinaceae; genus Picea; species Picea mariana. The sequence goes on from JASDQU010270224.1 coordinate 7,632, forward strand.
GCACAATTCGAGACCTAATTATAGGAAAAATTTGAAACTATGGAATCCAAATTCATGAACCAATTTAATACCCTCTAGTCTTCTCTCAACCAGTTGTTGAGCCACCCTTTGGGTTCCTCCTCCTCAAACCAACCAGATGTTGTTGATTCCTATCATTCTCTGTATTTTCAATCCAAATCCTTTCATCATGACCCCCTTGTTCCCCACGTTGAGGTCAATAAATTTGATGGCTCCAATCCTATGGGTTGGGTCACTCAAATGGAGCATTATTTTTCTCTACATGGTATTAATGATGAGTTGGCCAAACTTCTCTATGTCGTCCTCTATCTAGATCTTGAATGATGGAAATGGTGGAAATGGCGTAAAAATTCACTTAAGGGGTATATTTCCTGGACCCAGTTTGTTGTAGATCTCTATGACCACTTTGACACTGATACCCACTATCTCAATCTCTTGACCAAGTTAAAATAGTCATGCATAGTGGAAGACTGTATAACTACTTTTGAAAAAATTTCCTTTCGAAACAAGGGCATGTCAGATGCTTTCTTCCGTGAATGCTTTATCAGTGGCTTAAAGGATGAAATCCAATCCCAAGTTCTCATGGCCCACCCTTAGACTTGGTTGGAAGCTACTAAACATGCTAAAGAGGCCCAACAAGTTTTTTTTTTCTCATAACAAAAAGACTTGCTTTTTTCCTCTCCCTCGCTCCACTAATCCTAACCCCTGGTCACTCCCCTCAATGTACATAAATTAACTAGGGATGAAATGGTTGAATTCCAAATGAAGGGTGTTTTCTATAATTTTGATGAAAAATATTTTCCGAATCACCATAATTGTAAGGAACAAATACTTTTTATGGCCATTTCCAAAGATTTTCTTGAAGAAGATGTGAAAGTTCCACTTGTTGAAGAGCCCTCCCTTCTCGATGCTACCCAGGATCCCGTTGACCCACCTGAAGTTGAACCACTCAATTCCTTGCATTCCCTCAGTATCTTCTCTCGTCTACAAACCCTCAAGCTCATTAGCTAGATTAAGCATAGGAAGTTCATCATTCTTGTTGAGAGTGGTAGCACCCGTAATTTTATTCATTGTCACATTGCCCAGGAAACCAAAGGCTATATTCATGTTGTCAGTAATTTTCAAATCATGATAGCCAATGGTGGTTCCATGAAATGTGGTGGGTGTTGTTAAAATGTGCATCTTCAAATTGGACATTACCACCTGAAATCTCATATGTTTTCAATTGAAAAGGGTGGTTGCGACATTGTACTAGGTGTTGAATTATTACACACTTTGAGTCCCATTCTTATGGATTTTAATGAATTAACCATGCAATTCCATTAGGAGGGCCAAAGGTATCACTTCCAAGGTCTCACAATTGGTTCTCCAAAGATCATCAGTTCCCATCGCATGTAAAATGTCCTCAAGAAAGGACACTATGGTATTATTCCTCAACTCCATTCTATTCAAGAGGTTGAGACACCCTCTATGCATCCTAACCTCCAAGCTATTCTCTCCAAACACCAAGTTGTTTTTTCCACTCCTCAGGGAATTCCTCCTTCTCGTGGTGTTCATGATAATTCCATACCCCTTGTTGTTATGAGTGGGAAATCCCTCTATGGACTAGCACTTAGGTTTTTATCATGCATGCAGAAAATACTTAAAGATTCCTACTTTTTACCATCATCCCAGACCTAATCTCCATTATTCTTAAGCAAATACATAGTTAAGAAGATCAAGTGAACATACCTTATTTCGGTGTTTGATATCAATCCCTCTTCACGCTTAGTCGCTCTTTGACTGCAACTCTCCTCCCAAGTTTGACCTGCATTTACAAAAGAAAAACAAATAACTCCACATGCATTTGATCTATAGATTAATGGGTTAGATATTTTATCAACATGTATGCAGTGAACAATGAAAACCTCATATGGTGGGATGGGAAAAGTACTTCTTTATTATTAACTTCACTAAAACAACTTACAATGATGAAGCTGACCACTGCACTACGAACCTGGGCCTGGGCTCCTCTTCAATTGTCCTCCAACTTCTTTGCTCTATACTTCTCTTTTCACAAGGATGGATAAAGGTTGGTACAAGAGGAATGCTCAATTGGGTATAGTCTCTTTACTATGTTTTTCCTCCTTTCAAATGGGACCCCTACCCCTTCTTTTATAGGTTAGAAGGATCTAGGTATTTGGTCGAATGACCGACCATGCATGGCCAAAAGGTTTAGTTAACTTACCCAAAGTTGTGTGTTCCGTTAGAAAATTTCCTTTTTTCATGCTTTTATAGATAGACGTGGGTTGTCTTGGGTCAGCTAGCATGTACACACATGAAGTAATGGAGTAGGGCGCATCGACCTTTATAAAAAGAGTTTTTAAGAAGAGTTGTTCAGTAGTGCTTTGGCAAAGAAGGAATATGAGATGTCCTGATGCCAGGTAAGCATGTCTAGTGTAAATTAGGGTTATAACACTTGTTCCTGGCAGTATTACTCCCAATGTTTTCCCTTATCACCATTCCTTTTCCAAAAAGAATGAAATTGAGAAAATAGTACAGGAATTGCTCCAAGTGGGTGTTATCCTCCCTGGTACCAGCCCTTATTCTTCTCCTGTGGTCATGGTAATTAAGAAAGAAGGTACTTGGTGCATGTTTCTTGAATTTCCTTCCTTCAATAAACTCACCATCAAGGACAAGTTTCCCATTCTTGTCATTGATTATATTTTTGATGAGTTGAGTGGTGCTCAATACTTCACTAAAATTGATCTGTGTTTTGGACATGACCATATATGTATGCAAGGCATTGACATCCCCAAGAATTCCTTTCGAACTCATGAGGGTCACTATGAGTTCTTGGTCATGTCCTTTGGCCTGTTTAATTCCCCCTCCACCTTCCAAAGCCTTATGAATCTTGTCTTCCATCCTTTTTTCCATCATTTTGTCTTAGTTTTCTTTGATGATATTCTCCTCTATAGTAAAACTTGGCAATCCCATATTTCCCATGTGGAACAAGCTCTCCATCTACCCTCTCAGCATCAAATTTTCCTCAAACACTCTAAATGGGCCTTTGGTTCCTTGGAAGTCGAGTACTTGGGTCATATTGTTTGCAAGGATAATGTTCGAGTGGATCCTAAGAAGATTGAAGAAATGCTATCACAAATTTGTTCATAATTATGGAAAGATTGCGGCACCTCTCACTGATCTCCTTAAAAATAATTCTTTCACTTGGAATCCTGCAACTGATCATGCCTTTCAATCATTGAAGGAGGCTATGTTCACTACTTCAGTCTTGGTCCTTCCTGATTTCACAAATACCTTTGTCCTGTAATGTCATGCCTGCATAAGATGAATTGGAGCAATCCTTATGCAAGAAGGTACACGTTTTTTCCTTTACCAAAAAACAATTGTTAGAATTACATTTGGGCCAATCAATCTATGAAAAGGAAATGTTGGCTATTCTTCATGCAGTGAATCTATGACTCCCTTATCTCTTGGGGAAATGCTTCCAAATTAAGACAGATCATCAAAGCCTCAAGTAATTTCTAGAGCAACGACCTTCCTCTCTAGAGCGAAAAAAAAGGGTAACTAATCTCTTTGGATATGATTATGATATCATTTAAAATAAAGGAAAAGAAAATGTGGTTGCTAACGCTCTTTCTAGAAAATATGAAGATGAAGGGTCCCTTTTCTCCCTATCCTTCATTGTACCAGATTGGCTCCAATCTATTCACCAGGAATGGCTACAAGATCCTAAAATTTCGCATCTGATCCAACAATTGCAATAAAATTTTCTAGTTACCCTAGGGTACTCTTGGCACAATGATGAGCTTCACTAAAAATGCCTTTTATATTCAAGTAAACAGTCACAAATTAAACCCACAATGATTTTTCAGGTTCATGCTACATCCACAGCTGGGCACTCAGGGTTTACCAAAACCTATGACAAGGTCAAATGTTCTTTTTTTGGGGATGGTATGAAAAATGAAATTCACACTTTTGTGGTGGAATGTGATGTTTGTCAATGTAACAAGGGAGAAACAATCAAAGACCCTGGAACAATCCAACTAATTCCGATTCCACCTACTATTTGGAGGGATGTATCTATGGATTTTATTGTGGGATTACCTAAATCAAGAAATAAGTCATTCATCATGGCAATAGTTGATCGTCTTTCCAAGTATGCTCATTTTTGTTTTCTTCAACATCCAGTTACTACATCCATTGCGGATCAAATTTTCATGGATCATGTCTTCAAGATTTATGGCATGCCTCATACTATTGTTTTTCATCGAGATCCCACTTTCACCAACAATTTTTGGAAAGAAATGTTTAGACTATAAGGCACCCAATTGCATCTCAACACTGCCTATCATCCCTAGAATAATGGTCAAACTGAAGTTGTAAACAAATGTTTGGAGACTTATTTGAGGTGTTTTTCCTTTGAAAGGAAAATTGAATGGGATCAATGGTTACCATTAGCTAAATGGTGGTAAAACACTTCTTACCATAAAACTACTCACATAACTCTTTTGAAGCAATATATGGACTAAATCCACCTTTTGTTCTCTCCTACATGCCAGGTGTCTCGAAGGTTCATGAGGTTGACCAAACTCTTATAGTTCGAGAAGCTATTCTTCATACCCTCAAAGAAAATTTTCTCATGGATCAGAATCACTTGAAGAAAGAAGCCGATCAAGGTTTCTTAGAACGTCGATTTATTGAAGGAGACCAGGTATTTCTTCGATTGCAACCCTATAAACAAAATTCACCCAAGTCTGAACATTGTCAGAAACTGGCGCCCAAATTTTATGGTCCTTATACAGTTCTCAAGAACGTGGGACATGTGGCCTATCAATTATATTTTCCTAGTTCTTCTAAGATCCATCCTATTTTTCATGTATCCTTCTTAAAGAAGGTGATTGGAACTAAGTGCCAAAATCAAACCCTCCTTCCCGAGTTGGATGAAGAAGGATCCATCTAGTTGCAACCAAAATACATTTTGGACCAACGTGAGCATCGTCTTCATCAATGAACCATCAAGGAAGTGTCAGTCCAGTGGAAAGATACAACTCCAGTAGATTCCACCTGGGAGCCAGCTAACATTCTACAACAATTTCCTCATCTCAAGCCTTGAGGGAAAGGTTGATTTTAAGGGGGAGGGCATGCTAGGGACCTAACCCACCTAACCCCTCAAGTGGGTATGATAATATATTTACATGTCATAAAGATAAATATTAATAAAGACTAGAAAAAATGAGGAATAATTAAAATGTAAGAATAACTAATAGAAGCTTTCGCTTCTAGAAGGATCTTCCTCTAGATTATTATTTTGGATAGATAGATTTAGTATAAATAAGAGTAGAGGGTATGAGAAGTTTTGACTTGTATATTATTGTAATATAGCTCTTCTTTGCTAGAGGTTTCCCCCTCGAAGAGGCAAGTGAACATTATTATCATTAATCAAGGTGCTCTTTCTGGTGTTATTTTGGTATTATTCTAGTATTGTTATGGTTATATCATTGTTGTTTTTCCATTTCTATCTTAGATATTTTTGTTTTTCATACTATTTTATATCTGGAATGCTAAAAGATGATGCAAAACTAGTGAAATCGAATAAGGATTCCAAGTATCCATTAGTGATGCTCAACATCCCAGATGGGGTCATCATAGATGAGGATATGTGAGGTAGCGTGTGGCAGCTCAAATATACAGACCATGATATGATTGACACAATGAATTTCCTTGAACTTGCACTGAGAAAATACTTGGAACTGAGAATTGATGTAGGTGGATATTGGTGGCCATCCACCTATTCAAACTAGCTCCTCTCGACATTTTTTGAGTCAACACATTCTTTTGTACTTCTTTGTAATTGTTGGTTCTACACTTCTGGGGATCTCTGAAGCCCTACACATCTTTTAGGTGGATATTGGTGGCCTCCCATATAATCCAACTAGATTATTTTGTATGCTTTCATGTCAACACATCATTTTGTACTTCTAGGGCCGTTTTCGAGCCCTAAAAAGTGTTTTCTTGGTGGCCACACTCAAAATTTAGACGTAGTTAGATTTTGATGGTGTAGTGTAGTTCTCAAAACTACATTTCCAAAGGGATATAACACCCCTAAAATGGAGGTTGTATGCAAAATTTACAACCCCGTGAAGTTAAGGTACCAACTTACCCATAGGGGCCCACATAACGTTTGGTGTTTCATCTCCTAGGGTTAGGTTTTTGGATGTCTAGGGTTTTGTCATTCATGAGTAATGTTAAAAAGTTATCCAGAGCCTCATTTTAATCATTCTACTCAGACATATGCATGTAGCAGCCACATCTCTTCTCAGATATAGCTACCACCATTCGATCAAGTGTTTCAGTTCTGTAGTTTTGCAGTTTAGGCCTCTTTAATTTATTCAATAGAATATATTGTTCACTAGATATCTATGTTGTTCTTCATATCTCTGTGTTTATTGTATTTATTTTGTTAATTAGTTCGTTCCTCTCCTAAATCTAGATCAATGGAATCAGAGTGGTCTGGTCTTCATTTATTTTTCTTCATACATGTCTCCGACTATATCTAGGTATAAGAAATTGGGACTCAAACCAATTGATCCTTTCCAAGGTCGGCCACACCGAGCCCGAAAATAACCCATGGGGTACAAAAAGAAATATGATGGAGTAGAAGAATATTTCAAAATGTTTCTCAAGGAATCCCTTGCTCAACAAAGGAATGAAATGATGGATAAATTTGTGCATATTCTTCGATGCAACCCACAAGAGAACATCTGCATCAAGCGACCGTGCAACCCCCTTCAAGGTACAGGTAAATTTTTATATTCCATTATTTAAGAACTGATAGATGTAGATCCTATAGATAAATGGTTGAATCTACTTGAAGGGTATTTTTTGGTCCACAATTTGTCTGGTAGGGAAAATATTACTTTTGCGCTCCTCAAGGTCGTCCCCCATGTTAAGGATTGGTGGGATACTTACTCTGAGAAAAGGGCATAGAGGAATCTATAATATGTTTGGTTTCCCCTACATGGGATTCATTCCGAGATTCCATCAAACAACAATACTACCCTATTGGAAGCTACGAGGACTAGTACACCAGATGGACCACCGTGCATGAGGAAAGGGACCAAATAGTACCATATTTTACCAATATTTTCCATACCCTGTGCACCAAATTGGGTATCAAATAATCTGAGCGACATCTGGTGCTCAAATACCATGGTTGTTTTCATAGATACATTCAAATAGAAATTGAGTTTCTGGACATCTCCTTATTAGGTATGGCTTATAGATATGTTGTAAAGAACAAGCAAAAATTTAAGAATATGAGGTGAGAGTTTGGATCTGCATACACCTCACAGCTGATGCATGGAAAAGGAGTTCCCAACCCACACACTAAAGGAAAGATAAAAAATATCCACTCTCAGGAAAACCATTCCAAGACACAACACAAGAAGGGAAATGAGAATACGAAGAAGGACACAGGAAAATGGTGTGAATACCATAAAACCTCTTAGAACAACACTGAAGAATGTCTCTCTAGGTAGTCACTTCTGGTCGAGCTGAAGGCTTCTGAGTCATAGGTCAACTCTGACTTTGAATCAAATCCAGAAGGAGGGAAGACAATTATCTATGTTGAAACCAATTCCATTGTCGCTACCACTAAATTCCATCCAAGCGAACCAGAATAACCAGAGGAAGGGGAACACCTCTTTCACTCACATATGTTGTTCAAGGATAAATTCGTGAGTGCAGACACAGACCAATCTCCACAGATCCACCTGGATCTGGAACAAACCGTGA
>JASDQU010270228.1:0-15403 GCA_032191745.1 Picea mariana
TGTGTAAACAATGATGACTCTTCAGGAGAAACAGATAGTGATTCTGATTGTGAAGATAAGATTAATGAATTTATGCATATGGCCAAAGAGGATTATAATAATGAAAGAACAGGAAGTGATGCTAATGAAGAAGAAGTTGTGGTTGACTTGGAAGGAGAACTGATCAATTCCCTAAAATAAATTGACAGACTCGGATTTAAGAAGAAAAAGAAAAAACAGTTGTTAATACAGTTTGAGAAAGACAGGAAAAAAAATGTTGAAGACTTTGCCCTACTAAAAGTAGAATTAGAAGAGGCAAAGAAAATAGAGGACATTCTGAAACAACAGTTATCAGAGAAGAAATCAAAACATGAAGCCTTGGAAGAAGAGGTAGTAAAAACCAGAAAAGAGATGGAGAAGTTTAAAGCATTGTATCTCCAAAATCTTCCAAGCATTAAAGCCTCAGAAGGATTAGCCATCATTCTGAATCAACAAAGGAATCCAAATTTGAAAATTGGTTTGGGTTATGAAGAAGGATCAAATAGTGGTCAGCCAAGCAACAAAGAATCCATCAAGTTTGTCAAATCTACATTCATTGAAAACAACAAATATGGAAAAACAAAGGAAGATAATCAGCTGCCAAGGAAGAGTGAAATAAAAAGTACCAGAACTGAACCTGTAGAACAAAGAAAAATTACACCCTTTGCTCAAAGAAATCAACATGGAAGAAATTGACCTGCTCAAAGAAGAGAGCCATTTTCCAGGTACAAAGGATTTTTCTATGGATATTGTTTTTTTCTGTTCTAACTTTCGTCACAAAGTTGTAAACTGTTATTTAAGATTTAGATATGAGCAATCAAAACACGCAAGGAATAGATATATGCCGCAACAAATAATGAGACAACCAAGTAACAAACAACCACAGACTGCAAATCACGTGATGGCTAGGAAAAAGACACAGGTTAAGCATAACAATTATTATGATCCTTTATTCAATGAACTAGAATGTCACACTTGCCATAATTATGGACATAAAGCTGTAGACTATCGCTTAAGAAATTATGAGCCAGATTTGAATCCCTCTACTGAAAATGTCAAGGTTTGGAAGAAGAAAGAAAATGACAAGTGTGGATTAGTGTTGTTAGCTCAAAGACAAAATAACCCTTGGTATATTGACAATGGATTCTCCAAACATATGACGGGAGACAAAAGTAAGTTTCCATCTCTAAGTGAAAGAAAATCAGGAAATGTAACCTTTGGAAATGATGCTCTAGGTAAAATCAAGGGTAAAGGGATGGTGAGTTTAATTAATGGCAAAGGAAAATCCCAGGATGTTCTACTTGTAGATGGGCTGAAACATAATTTTCTCAGTGTAATTCAAATGTGTGATAGAGGATGTGAAGTGGTGTTCACTTCCAAGGATTGCAAGATAAATTCTATAAACTCAGGATAATTGGTGGCTAAGGGCATAAGGAAAGATAATAATGTATATGTGTTGAAATAAGATAGAGAAGAGTGTCATCTAAGCAAACATGATGAAAGTTGGTTATGGCATAGGAGACTTAGACATCTAAACTTTGATCACTTAATCAAGCTCAAAAATCTTGAGGTAGTGAAAGATCTTCCAAGAATATCAAAGCCACAATATTATGTGTGTAAAACCTGCCAAGTAAGAAAGCTAACCATGACACAATTTAAATCCAAGAGATCTACTTCAACAGAAAAACCACTCCAATTAGTTCATATGGATTTATGTGGACCATCAAGACAAGAAGGCATGGAAAAGGAAAACTACTTCATGCTGATCATTGATGATTACTCTAGACTCACTTGGGTTGCTTTTCTCAAAGAAAAATCTGAAGCATTTTAGAAATTTAAAATATTTAAGGATTTCACTAAGAATCAAAGAGACAACAGATTAAAGGTTGTAAGATCTGACAGAGGAGGATAATTTATGTCAAGTGATTTCAAGGAATTCTATGATAAACATGGGATCAAGAGAGAATACACCATCCCAGGAACTACACAGCAAAATGGAGTAGTTGAGAGGAAAAACAGAACAGTTCAGCAAATGGCCAGGTCAATGATGAATGAGAAGAACATTGGTCAAACCTACTGGGTAGAAGCAATACAAACATCATTCCATGTTCTTAACAAATCCCACCTCAAACTACACAGTGACAAGACACCTTATGAACTGTGGTATGTAATACTTGCTTCAATCAAACACTTCAAAGTCTTTGGGGGTAAGTGCTACATAAAGAATAATAATGAAAACCTTGGAAAGTATGATGACAGGGCTGATGAAGGCATCTTCTTAGGATATTATACCAATAGTAAAGGATATAGATGCTTTAATAAAATATTGCATAAATTAGTTGATTTCATTGATTTAAAGGTTGATGAAGGAGTCCCAGTAAGAGAGGTGAGCAATATTGAGTTTGCTACAGAGGACACAGCTGAAGCTGAATATGAATAGGTCCAAGAATCGGAAAAATAATACTCTGAGTCAAATGAATATACAAATACTCGGGCATACTTAAATCAGCAGACAACATCAAATCCTTCCTCCAGAATTACTCAAAAGAATCATTATGCAAGTCAGAGAATTGGCGAGAAAGACAAAGGTGTACAAACCAGGATAAGGATAATCAAAGACACTGAGAAATCACATATAGCCTTCATATCCATGGTGAAACCAAAGAACTTTAATGAAGCCATTAAAGATGTAAATTGGTTAAAATCAATGAATGAGGAACTGGACCAGATTGAAAAGAATGACACTTGGGAACTCGTTCCTAGGCCTACAGATAAAAATGTATTAGGATCAAAATGGGTCTACAAAAATAAGATGAATGAGAAAGGAAATATTGTAAGAAATAAGGCTAGATTGGTCTGCAAAGGATATGCTCAAATAGAAGGAATGGATTTTGATGAAACATTTGCGCCCGTAGCAAGATTAGAAACTATTAGAATGTTTCTTGCTTATGCTTGTCATAAACAGTTTAAAGTCTATCAAATGGATGTCAAGTCACATTTTCTAAATGGAGATCTTAAAGAAGAAGTATATATGGAACAACCAGAGGGTTTCCAATTGTCAGATAACCCTGACTCTGTTTGCAAGCTGAAGAAATACTTATATGGGTTGAAACAAGCTCCTTGTGCCCAAAATTACAGACTGGATACATATCTTCAAAACAAAGGGTTCAAGAGAGGAACATTTGACAACAATCTATATATCAAAACAGAGGGTAATGGTTTTTTCATTATGTTGGTCTATGTATCTGACATAATCTTCGGTAGTAATAATGCTTCATTGGTATGGTTTGCTTCTACCATGCAGTCTGAATTTGAAATTTCTATGTTAGGGGAGCTGTCATTTTTCCTTGGTCTGCAAATTACTCAGAGATTTGCAGGAATATTTCTTTCTCAAGAAAAATATCTAAGAGAAATGTTGAAAAGATTTCAAATGGAAGATTCTAAACCTATGAGCACACCTATGGTCATGGGATGTAAGTTAAGCAAGGATGATGACTCACCTAACGTTGATCAGAGTTCATATAGGTCTATGATAGGTAGCCTATTATACATCACAACATCCTGTCCAGACATAATGCATGTTGTTGGAATGGTAGGAAGGTATCAGTCTACACCTAAACAGAGTCATTTGTTAGTTGTCAAAAGAATATTCAGATAATTGAAATGGACAATGAACTATGGCATATGGTATCCTAGGAGTCAGAATTTTCAACTATGAGTCTATTCAGATGTTGATTGGGCTAACTGCGTGGATGAAAGGAAAAGCATGATTGGAGGTGCATTCTTCTTAGGAGATTCTCTTGTAGCATGGTTGAGCAATAATCAAGGTTCCATTTCCTTATAAACTATAGAAGTTGAATACATTGCAGTTGCCACTTGTTGTACCCAAGTATTGTGGATGATTCAGACACTTGCAGACTTGGAGGTAAAATATATTGCACCGATCCCAATTCATTGTGACAATACCAGTGAAAAAAGTGTGTCAAAGAGCCCTATATTTCACTCCAAGACCAAGCATATACCCATCAAGTATCACTTCTTGAGAGAACAGGTGATCAACACTGTTGTTTCTTTGCATTATATTCCATCCAAAGATCAAACTGGTTATATATTCACTAAACCGCTTGCAACAACTTAGTTTGAGTATCTACGACATAAATTGGGCGTGACCCCATTATCAACCTAAGCGAGCCCATCCTGCCAGGGGGAGTATGTGTTGGTTGAATATTTGATACCTCCGAAAAGTACTACAATAGCTCAGAGGGAGCATATTTTATTTGACATTGATGTCAAAGGGGGATAAAAGGTGTGGTCATGCTACAGTTGGAGGTCTAAGAAGAATAGTGCAGTCGTTCAGGGTTGCCATCAATGCCAAAGGGGGATATTGTTGGCATGTTTACAGGTCGAATGTGCTTGTCATTGATGGTAAGAACAATAGCGAAGATGGCATGTCTACAGGAAAGAACAACAACAACGATGACATGTCTACAGGCAATAACAACAACAACGATGGCATGATTACTGGTAGAGTGTGCAATCAAAGCTCAGGAGGAATAGCGCAAAGTGCAAGTGTGCACCAGGGCCGAGGTTAAATTCATTGCCAAAGATTAGGAGAGATAGCATTTTTCATAAACGCAGATGAGTCCCAAAGTCATCAGGACTCGCAGAAGGATCAAAGGTCGAGGCCTTTGACACATAGAAATTCTTCCAATTCGGGAGGAAGCGTAAGCTCAGGAGGAGGAGCGACAATGGTCGTTGGATCACCAATCCTGAATACCCAATGAACCTTATATCAGAATCCAGTGACCAGAGGAGAAATAAAAATCTAATCCATTGGATCTGAGCGCTGAGGACAAACAGGGATCTAGTATAACTGCGAAGAGCATAATGGCCGATAGCCATCCTCCAACTCTGTGAAATGCGAATTCGCGATGATATCTGAGTCATTGGATCCACAGGACACGTGGCAAGAGACCAACATTTTGTTGACTCGCGAACTGGAAAAGTTAAAGGTGAGAGTTGTAGGAACTCATGATGTCCAAGTTCACAAGTTTATCTAGACCGTTAGATCATGGGCAGTTGTGAGTCATTGATTTGATGCTCGCAAATATCGGGAAGGCAGGAGGAAAATACCCGAGAAGTTGGGAGTCGCAGTAATCCTAGTCATTCATCTGGGAAGGACATGTGGTAGACGATAAAGCAATTTCAAAAAATCGAAAGTCGGAAGAAGGGAGGTGAGTAGTCCTCCAACTTCATGAAATACAAAATCCTAATATGATCCGAGTCATCGGATCACCTAGGATAGTGGGCCATTGATCCGGTGCAGGTTTCGGAAAATCGGAAGTCAGGAGAAGGGAGGTGAGTAGTTCTCCAACTTCGTGAAATTCGAAGTCCCTATAAGATCTGGACCATTGGATCACAGAGGTTTGTGGGTCGTCGATATGACACAGAGCGTTGAATTGGGAATCGGGAGTTGGAAGAGTCAGGTTTGGCTCACATTCAAACACCTGACATGTGAGGTCACGATTTGATCATAGCCATCGATCAAATGGAGAGCATGGACTGTTGATCAGGCACGACGAAGTTCACAGGTTTATGAAACATGAAGCACCATTTTGCTTGGCCCCTGGTCACAACCAAGGTCACATCAGCGGAAAGTTAAAGGGGGAGCTATCATGTCGCTAGGCTCCCCTTTGGATATCATCGAGATCATGAAGCACCCATTTGATTAGTGAGTGGTCACAACCAGTGGTCACAGCAGCAAAGGTTAAGGGAGGAGCTAGCACGTTGCTAGGCTCCACATCGGAGATCACGAGTTGGGAGAATCGAGGCAACTCACAGCTGAATATATGATGTCTAAGATCATGAAGTGCCTTTTGGTCAGGCATGTGGTAACAACTCATGGTCACATGAAAGGAAGGGGCTTAGCTAGAAAAGAGAGCACCCACTCTGTAGTTTTATTAGAAAGGGAAAAGGCGCCAAAGGCATGAGCACGTGGAGGTTCTCTGGGTCACTACCAGAAACCACTGATTGTTTTTTTCAGAGAATTCGAAGAGGCTTCAGGGTGATCACTAGAGAAGCTAAAGAGACTCGAGGTAACTATCAGTAGAATGAAGAGATAATCGACAGATTGAAAAGTGTCGAAGATTGTTACTACCAGTGATGCCAAAATAATCTCAGGATGAACGACCATTCATGGTGAACAGAATGAGAATAACCGCCAGAGAATACAAAGAGTTGCCAAGATGGTAGAGGACTCGGTGTGTGAATAACATGTAGAACAAAGAAGAGAGGTAGTGATTTGTGATATTTTTTGCATGCGGGAAGAAGGTGGTTGTGCAGAGGACTAGAAGAGTATATAAGAGGTGCAACACATAGAATGAATACATATAATAGAGTATGAAATGAAGCAGAAAAGTTGAACTAAGAGGTCGGTATGCGTGGACGAGAACACTGATGCAGGCAGAGCAGAGCAGTATAGCAGAACAGTGATGAGACTGGTAAGCTATTGATAAATACTGTATCACTGTAATAGATTCCAACAAGCAAAAATTTATATTTCAGGGTGGTAGGGTGGTGCTAGGGAGGACTATTGTCCTCAGAGTTTCAAGTGGGTGCTTGAACACAGGGAGTTTTAGCTTCCATCTGGTTGAAGCCAGAAAAACCAGGGTGGTAGGGTGGTGCAAGGGAGAACTATTGTTCTCTGTTATGCAGATTGGTGCCTATGTGACTGGAAGTTGGTGCTGGAACACTCAGGGAGTTGGTGCTTCCTTCTACTGGGTGCTAGAGAAACCAAAGAGTTGGTGCTCTCAGCAAGTTGCAGCTTGTAAAACAGAGGTGGTAGCCTCACAATGAGTTGGTGCTCATAAGACTACTTATCATATCAAGAAGAAGAGGTTTTATCCCTTTATGGGTTTCCTCGGGAATATTTGTCTTTGTGTGCTTCATGTGTGTGATTGATGTTGAATACTCTATTGCTTACTTCCCTTCATTATTTTGATCATCATTGAGTGTTATGTAATGATTTTAAAATGGTTATAAGTGTTTAAGCACAGTAACAATTGATTCAACCACCCCCCCCTCTCAGTTGTCTAACATATAATCCTCCCTTTGAATTATTATACACTCAAACATTGAATTCATATAAGAGGGTCAGTGTGTTAAATCACTTCATAGAGTTATTGAGAGCATGGGATGAGTAAATCATGGGGGTAGTGTGAGATTCAAGCAATCATTTTGAGGAAGAGTGAGAGTCAAGCAATCAAGGGAAAATAAGTAAATTCGAGTAGGAATAAGGAGGAGTTTTTTACATGTTGTTTTTGGATACCAAGAAGGGAGTTGGGTTTTCAGAACAGAGCCATCCATGGTGTGATCGAGGAAAAACATTATTGGGTTTTTTTTAGGCTGAAATTATGACTTGTGTTCATATAAGAATGATTATTGAGGAAATGTCTCAAGAGCCTTGGGAAGGTTGTTGTGAGCACTCCTAGAGAAGTTTAGAGTTCCTGGAGTCCCCAGCTGTGAAATTCCTATCCAACCGAGTGCACTTGAGCCCTGGAGGGAAGTGGGAATACCTGAGGGATTGTGTGCAGTGAAGGGGGATCCCATCCCTTGGGTTATGCAAGTTGAGGGGAAGAGAGTTGATGGATTAGAATTGTTGTTGGAGTAGAACCTAGGTTTTGGTTTGTTGAATGTGGACAGTGGACAACCAAGAGGGCGAAACCTCCTTTTGGACTTATAACCTCAACTCGAGGGTGGCCCGTTGTTGAGAGAAATGGAACAACATTTCCTATGGATGGGAGGAATGTCCTTCATATGCAACCATCTAGTTCCACAATTGAAAGATAAGTTTTTGTTATGTTTTATGATGTTAATTCCATTGTGTAAATATTAATTCAGGTGTTGTATATCTTTGTTAGGTATGCATGCATTCATGGTTTTTATTATGTTGTTGGAAGCATGTGAATAGTTGCATTCATTTTTTTATAATTGTTGTTAATTGCATGAGTAATTCAGAGCATTTTTCTTGTTGTTAATTTTATTTGCACGGACCATTTAAATCCTCTCTTAGCAGAAGGGTATGTTACAATTATTGATAATCTTAGTCAAATATGGTAGGTTAACACTATCTATCAATGGGATATTAGGCATATGATTTGTGTTACCATTCACATTATTAGTGTTGTTGATATTTGTTGTATTGATTGGTGGACTATGCAGAGGGGTAGTAAAATGGAAATTGGACAAGGAAGAAAGAACTAGATGAGGATGAACTCAACTTAGAAGAGCTCAAATAGGATGAAATATATGGTGAACTAAGAGTATATGGAAGCCTATTATGTTCTATCCTCACATGTTAAGCAGGAGAAATGACACAACCAAGGATTCCCATGAATGGGTGTAGTCCCTAGAACCTACAAGAATGCCTATGAGAGATTGGAGGTGCAATCTTGATTAGGCATGAAAGTTTTGTCAACTAAGTAATAACTTTTAAGGATAGTGATGGGAAAATTATAAATCACTTTATTGCAAAAAAACACTAAATTGGAGTCATGTGTGAGTGGTGAAATATAACCCAATAAAAAAAATGACCAAATAAATAATATTCAGCCTAGAAAATAAAATCCCCATCAACCTAAGGGGTGCCACTACTCAAATAGCGTAAGAATAAAACAAAACTCTTCCAAACATTTCTTGACAAATGGTAATGAAGTACGCAGTGAGAAACAAGTAAAAATTCAAATAAGGACCTTCCAAACACTCAAATTGATGGGAGATGAGGTCCACCAAAAGAGTGAGTAAAGGTGTGAAAGAGACAATGATAGTGAAGGGCATTGGGAGAAAATCCTAGTGACTAACAACTATTTGCTTCAATTACCCTCCCCTTGTGAGTGTCACCTAGGTAGGAACATATGAAATGACCACTAAACTACATCTTCTTGAATACATACAATAGTTTATCCTACCTTCACCTAAAATCAATTATTGGGGGATCTCTAGCATGAAATATCTAGGAGTATAAATCAAACCTTTGGTCCCAACCTTGACATTATATACTCTAAAAGCATACCTATTGTTGAATGAATTTTGAACTGTATCCGATATAGATGATTTTAAGTATCCTAAATTTCAACAACTATACTCCATTGTATGAGGTTGTGGCCAATTATTTGGATGCATATCCCCACAACCCTAACCTAACTAAAATATTATTTTGGTCCTCAAGTGATGGATTTTAGCTGGTTTGATTAAATTGTTACTTTTAAAGTTGAACCCAACATCATGAACCAATTGTTTTCTTTATGTCTAGGTTGTGTGCACTTGTGGTGTGTACAACAATAAAAATATTGCTTAAAAGAGAACCTATAATAATGTTGAAAATAAAAGTGAAAAGATGAGAAAGTAGCTATGTCAAGTCTTAAAGATGAAAGACAGTTTCTCTTTAAGAAAAAACAAGTCACTTTTTTAAATATTAGAAAAATGCACTTTTAAAACAACCAACAAATAAAAGTTCCAAATATGAATCAAGCAATGACTAATGCATTTTTATATGAAATGCAAAACAAGGGAAAATGAAACAATGTTGATTAATACTAAGAATATAGGAAATTCCTTTTTTAACCTAGCCACTTTTCTTATAATAAAGCACTTAAAAAACTAGCTACTAAATGAGGGATTTAATACTAGAAAATGTAATGCAAATGAGGTGAAAACCCCTAATATTTGCAAAGAAAAGGACTAAAAATTCCAAATGCAAAAGATTTGTTCCTTAACTAAATTTTATGTAGTTTTAAGCAAATCAAAAGAAGAAATCAACCAATAAAAAATTATGGAATAAAAACAAAGACTAAAATAGTCCAATATTTCCCAATACAACCAGGATAAAGAAAATAAGTACTAAGGGTATCAAACCCTTTTCTTCACCTAGAATGCTCTATGGGAAAACTCAACAAAACAACCAAATCCTAAGAGAAAACCAAGGGGGTCTAAATAGATTGACGAGAAAAATCCTAGAACCAAGTTGAACAAACAAAATTGCTAAAAATTGAAACCCTGGCACAAAAACAGGTTTGGATTGCATGCAGGTGCAAAACATATTGGGTTAAATACATGCACACAAATTTTCTAAGGATAATTGCGCTATGATATTAAAATAAAATTGTTAATAAATTCCTCATATCCAAGGATGAAAATAAGGTTCTCTTGCTTAGCTCTCTTAAAAACGATGGTTATAACAAGATAAAAACAACACAAGAGCAAGGAAAACTACACTACCATCAATCCTAGTAAAACACACACACAACCAAGGTAGGAAACAATGGTTTCTTACACAGTGGAGTTTTCGATCTGTTGATGGTATTTTATTACTAGGATTACCAAAATGAATTACACAAGATTTGTGTAACTTAAGTAAGAGACAAAATAAATAAACCAAAAAGAGACAAGCACTAGAAAACCCATTCAATATTATACCTTATGCAAGAGAAAAGATGCAAAGAAATGACGTCCATCTAACATCTAAGGCACAAGATAGAGTAAAGAATGATTATAATTTTATTGTCAATGGAAAAAGACTTACAAGATAACACCTTTATAATGGTTGTAGAATGTTCGACAATACATGTATTCCAATAGAGAACGAACACCTTCAATAGCCACTCAAAGATCAAATATCAAAGATCAATACACTGATTTTTTTATGTGGTAAAGCTCCTGTGGGTAAACATCCACATCCCCAACCAATATGGCCACTTGGAGCAATTTATTAATGCAAAAGAAAATGTGTTACAGATATTTTCTCACAATCAATCATCGACAAATGACCCTCCATGCTCTTTAAATAGAGATCATGGACCAATCGGGTGTTAATCCATGGATCAATGTAGTTTTTAAGATCGAGGAGAATATGAACCGTTAGATCACTCTATGTCGGGAACGTATCATGATAGTCGGATTACAAATGCATACTAAAGAAACACACTAAGAAACACATTTTAACCTAATGACACGTTAGACCAAGCTGAACTTAACTAACTCCTAAGTGTCTAAATATCCTAATATCCCCCCTTAAGAACAACTTAGGATAGGATTGAAGGATTTACAAAAGATACACAATAGGATAAGGAAGGAGGCATTACAACCTATCACCCCTTAATGAAAACTTCCTGAACTCCTAACATAGATAAAAGTTTGGAAAACTTCGCTTATGTAAGAGACTTTCTGAAAATGTTTGCAACTTGATCTTCTATAGGGAAAAAGAGAACTTCAGTAACTTGATCATGAATTATATTTATAATTAATTGCATGTGTAGTTCGATGTGTTTGTTGTGATGATGTTGAACTGGATCTTTGGAAATCTTGATGACACTCTGATTGTCAATCATCCATGTGAAAGTAGAGAAGAAGGCCACAAGCATACTTAGATTGGGAAATAAAAATTCCTTCCTTAGTTTGAAATACTTAGAGGCCAAGGAAATAATGTAGATATCCTAAGTATTTCATTTAAAAGTTCTTTTTGAGGATATATTTAACATGGGTTAAGAGTTTAGGGTCACTACCAGTGAGGATAAGGTCATCAACATAAAGAACAAGGATTATGAGATGGATTCCTACTATCTTGGTATAGACATTAGGGTTAGAATGACATCTAGAAAAGATGATGTCAAGAATAAAGTAGTCCATTTTGGCATACCAAGCTTGAGGAGCTTGCTTTAGACCATAAATAGATTTCTTAATGTAACAAACAATCCTGGAGTCATTTTTGACATAGCCAGGAGGTTGTTCCATGTAGATTTATTCTTGCAAACCCCCATGCAAGAAGGTATATTTAACATCCATCTGATCGACCTCACATTTATGTGAGGCAACAAGGGATAGAAGAAGGCGGATGGAATTCATTTTGAATATGGGGAAAAAGGTTCCATTATAGTCAATTCCTTCAACTTGAGAGAACCTTTTGGAAACAAATTGGGCCTTGTGTCTTTCAACACTTCCATCTTATGCATACTTAGTTATGTACACCTATTTACATCTGAAAAGTCTTCTTCCTTTCAGAAGAGGTACAACATCCCAAGTATTTTTCTCCATTAAAGAGTGATACTCTTCATTCATTGGTATGTCCCAATCTCAATGCCATAAAGCTTCTGCAATTTTTTTGGATCATGAGTCTCTAAAACTTAAGACAAAAGAGAAGAGGCTCGGTGGAACTATGAACATGTTTGATGTTGATATGAAGGATCATCGAATGTCCCTTTCTTGAAAAAGTGTTAAACTTATGCCTCAGAATACTCTCCTAGTGAACTGAAGCTCTTAGGGCATACCTTTATTCATAAATGAATCGTCCAGACCGAAACAGGGGTAAACTATTGTCAGATATATGTGCCTTCAAATTTGACTTTGGCAGGCATGAAGGTCAACAATATCACTCAATAATATTTTCATTTTTAGAGAGTCTAAAAAGGGATTAAAGAAGACTCCAGGGGGGCTTCTTTTCTTAAGTAATCCAAACGAGACTGAAAAGAATAAATAATCTCTCGTTAGATGTTGCTTTCAAATTTTAAATGAGCCTGAAAGACAACAAATTGTGCTCATGGGGAGTCCCTCGGGTAAGAGCCAGAAAAGACGAAGAAGAATGAGGCTTCAAAACATGATCATGGTGGGACTAAAAGGAATCCCAAACCTATGGAGAATACTCACGGCATGGATACAAAAATGCATAAAAGTATCTATCTAAGGAATACATGTAGAGGAAGGCTCTACCACCTAATTACAACACTTCTAAAGCAGCAGAGAAGGTTATGTGTCGAACTTCGATGGGATCAATCCTATGGAAAAGTGAAAAAGTCAACAATATGAAAATGCAGGGTGGTGAAAACCTAAATTATATGCAAATGTCAAAAAATTAATTTTATCATGGGATGATATACGTTTAACCCATCTCAAAAAAACACCAAACCAAAAGAACAAGTTCATTAGAACGACCCAAAGATATCTCAAAAGGGAACTCAAATAACATTATCACAGCTGGAGTTCCATTATCACAATTGGAGTTCCTAGAGATACATATTTGAGAATTCTTGTATGACCTTGTGTTGAATCCCTAGAGGGAAGTGGTATAACCTAAGGGACTGCGGTGCAGAGAAGGGGGTACATTTACTTGGGTTGTGCAGAATGAGTGGATGGAGAGCATGTTGGTTGGAATTGTCGTGGTAATCAAGAAATTGTGAAATTTGTTTCAGTTGGAGTTCCTAGAGCCATGTCTCTTTCCTAGTTGGTTTGTGTTGGAGCATTAGAGGGAAGTGGTATAACTTGAGATATTTTGGAGCAGAGAAGGGGGTATTGATGCATCCCCCTACTCCCCATAGGGCTGCGTGACCTATCAGTCAAAGGATATTCAATTCTTGATTCTGATGACTCTCTGAAACCTTAATGGTTCCCTTCTGTATCAAGACACAGGCCCTTTCAGCTTCTTAGTGTGGGTCTGAAAAAACCCGCAACCTTCCCTTTCACTCTGCTGCAAAATCTCAAAGTATTGAGAGATAGCTCCTTTTCAGATAAGCCCTCTCTTGAATGTGACTTTGGGTGGTGACCACGCGATTGTGGGCATGCCCACAAGTGGTTTGGACTTAAACTACTTTTGGGCCCACAATTATCCTCAAGCTTCCATGTGTCCTTCTGACGAAACCGTGGTTTGAATTGCGGCTCGCTCTTAATATTTTAAACTCCACGCAACTCTTGTTACCGCAATGCTATAGGATCATTGATCTCGCGATCTTGACGATAACATCTAAAAATATGATCAAATCTACGCCCTTTGAATCTACGGACCACATCTTCTTCCTCTGAATCAACGGTCGAGATCTCTTCTCAATTCTAGACTTCGGGAAATCGAAATCTCAAACCCATCTTCCTCCGTACTCCAATCTCCAGGAGTTGACAATCTATAGACACCTATCCTGCTCGATCGACGGTTCTTCTCCCACTATGGATGTTTGACCTTTAAACACATATCAATGGTCTTGCAACCCTCTTCTCGATCGACGATCAAGATCTCCTTTGGGTCTCAGGACTTCTGAAATCTCAAATCTCAAACTTCATTTTCCCCAATGGATTTTACCTGAAGTATGTAATCCACTGACGCGTGTCCTCCTGATCTAATGATCGAGTATTACTTCGGGCATTTACCCGGATCTCACAGATGTGCGCCACGTCTCCTCTGAATCCAACAACTATGAACCTCTTCAATACCTTACACGGAGTTCACAGATTCATGCCACATCTCCCTTAGATCTCACAGTCCAGATTTTACTTCGGGTCTTCGGGTCTTCACACTCCGGCGATTTAAATTCTCAAACTGAAAAAACCCACTTCAACTCTCCCGGAGCTCGAGATCTGCTACCAAGTGTCTCCTCACATATCGATGGCTCTCATCTCTTCGGGTATTCGGGCTTCAGATGTTTCAATGCTTCAACCTTCGCCTTCCTCTGGATCCTACGACCTATCAACATGTAACCTCCTAGATCAACAATCCAGATTCACTTCGGCCCTTCATCTCTCTATGCTTCGGGTGTTTCAAGTTTCAAACTTGCTTCCTCTCGAACTTCACAATATCTTACAGTACAGATCCTCTCTGGAAATCCGACGCTCGGATTTCACCCCGAACAATCTGACGACTCAGATCTGCTCTTGCGATCGGACGGCTGAGGTTCTACTTTGGGTTTCTGGCTCTTCAGGCTCCGAAAATATCAAATTTCAAACCCGATAGGTTCTCTCTCCTCTGTGATGCGAAGTGTTAAGGTTCTTTCACCTTCCTTTGATCCAATGAATGCCGATCTTCTTCACTGTGATCAAACGATCATGATCGCTCCTCCTCCTAAGATTCTGATATCTACTCGCTTGGAAGATTATCAATCTTCAAAGGTTTTGAATATTTGTTCTTTCTACGAGTCTGACTCTGGGATCTCATCAACACTTGACAAAAGTGTTATCTCTTCTAGGCTTTTTTCCTTCAAAGGATTTTGATCTCTCACACACACCTTGCGTTCTCGGGATTTTGATAACTCAAATCAAAGGATTTCTTTGAAAGAAATTCTACTCGCCCACCTGGCATTCCTCTGCATTGGTTCTTCGAAGCTTGGTCGCTCCTTGACGCTGTGCACACCTTGCACCTGGTCTTATTTTCTCTTATCCTCTCTGAACTTCTCTGAGCCACTCTGAGACTCAGTCGACACACTCCTTGCGTTCGAGATGCACACCTTGCATACGAGTGTCAGAAGAGAAACAATTGAAACTCATCCAGCTTCGTCAGTAACTCATACAGTCAATCTCTCGAACAATTATACATGAACGAAAATGAAAATAACCAAACACATAGAATATCATAGTC
>JASDQU010270230.1:0-10667 GCA_032191745.1 Picea mariana
CACTGGAGCTCTCATGAGCCTCGCTGGAGTTCGCAGGAGCGGCTGGAGGGGGGTCGGCTATAAGCTGGATAAGGGTAGAGAGCTTGTCCTCCATCTGTTGAAACCGGAACTGGAGGTCACTGACCCCCTCCCTAAGCTCAAAAACCAGGTCCTGCAGAATGGCTGAGTTTCCATGCAGCGGTGAAGGAGAGGTCGTTTTTGGATTGGGACGAGGTCGACGAGGTCGAGAGGAGGCATGCTCGTCAGGGGGTGGACGCCATGCCAGGGTCCAAGAA
The DNA here is from genome assembly GCA_032191745.1 of Picea mariana. Taxonomy (NCBI): domain Eukaryota; kingdom Viridiplantae; phylum Streptophyta; class Pinopsida; order Pinales; family Pinaceae; genus Picea; species Picea mariana. The sequence continues at coordinate 276 of JASDQU010270230.1, forward strand.
GTGTCGACTACAGCGAGACAGTCAAGACCCGGGGTAGAAGTATCAGAGGGCAAGGAGGAAGTTCGTGGGCGTCGTGGGTGCCAGGGAGAGCCCCGACGAGGGCGCATACGCTGTCGCGGCATGGCCAAACTCGGCGTCTGCAGAGGGTCTGCAGAGCCAAGGTGAACAAGAGCAAACACTCGAAGAACCATAAAAGTCGCCGAACCAGAGTCGACGCCACACAACCAGGCAAGAATGCCAAGAGAGTTCTGCATGGTGTAATACATAGCGGTGGTCGAGGGTGGTGGATTAATGCCCCCTCCCATCAGAATTGAATGAGCTTTAAAGCCGGGGAGTGTTGGCTGCAGCGGGCACGAGCCGCCCACATGGCTCCGTGCTGCGCTGGCCTCCTCCTGCGCCTTCAGCCTGCCAAGTGGAGCGCAATACCATCCCATCCGGGAGTTTTGAACCTTAATGTTAGTTTCCATAACAATTTCAATTGTTTTGTAATCAGAAAGGTGCATTGTTGCAATCATTATGTCTTTTTTGTTTGTAGCTATCGATTGTTACACACTCCTTTATTGTCAAATATACAACCCACATGCATGTAGATCAATCTTGACGTTCTTGTAACAATTTTGCACCTTGCAAACATGGAATAAACGACTTGCATATTCCTTGTCATTACCTCTAGGGAAATCATTATGTTTAAGAAAGAAAAATTCAATCAATTTAAAATCAATTAAAGAATTTATATAAACTTTGTGCAAACAACGCACAACAACGTGCACTACACAACAACTTTAGACTATACAAAGTTATATGTGGTTTTACCTAAAACAATATATTAAAGTTATATGTGGTTTTCCCCAAAACTATAATATATTGTTATTATGACTTAGTTTTATTTTAAACTTTCTATTTTATCATTATTTATGAAACCAATACTACTTTATTCATTTCATTTTAAAATTTCAAATTATAATTTAAAAAAAACTTAAAAACAATTATGTATAAATTATCTCTCAAATACACATTAATTAACTTATTGCATACCAAAAGTTTGAGGAAAAAAACTCCTCATTTACTTTGATCACCAAACGGCCACTATAAAATATTTATACACAATACATTTATACATTTGAACTCACTTAATAAAATACAGCCACTATAAATTATGCATATACAATGATTCCAAATGGCATATATCCACTCCTTCACATGAAATTTTGAAAATCGGTTAACAATAAGGACATTGCCCATGAATGGCAATAGTTAAATGGCTCTCTAACTTTATCCCTAAACCCATATACCTTAAACCAGTTTACTTCTTGATATTGGGAAATGTGTACAAACACAAAAGCAGCCAAATTCGAAACTAACCGCTAAATTCAAAAAGCAAAAAGCAATAAAATAAGGAAACTATATAATAAAACAACCATATGAATGTTAAATGTGGCTCCGCTGGGTTACAGAGGAGAGCAGAAAAGACTTCGGGCTATCATTCGTGGTGGTCGTGGACGCCTACGCTCGCATAGCAGAGTTATAATTTGGTTTGTTTGTGCTTTTACAGCAATTGTGTTGTCTTGTTTGTTTTAATTTGATTCTTTTTACAGCAATTGTGTTGTCTTGTTTGTTTTAATTTGATTCTTTTTACAGCAATTGTGTTGCTTTGTTTGTTTTCTTTTTATTAGTGTTGTTGTTTTTTTGATTTCCACTGGTTGAATTTTCGTGAGTATTGCCATGCTATGGTTGGTAATTGTTTTTTCTGGCTTCCTGTTTGTTTATTTTTTTCCTCTGTTTACGGTTTGGATTTTGTTGGTGAGGAAATTAAGGAAGGTTCCTACAACCCATCAACTTATCAATGAGTTTAGGATTTTCGTGAGTATTGCCACGCTATGGTTCGGTAATTGTTTTTTCTGGCTTCCTGTTTGTTTATTTTTTCCCTCTGTTTACGGTTTGGATTTTGTTGGTGAGGAAATTAAGGAAGGCTCCTACAACCCATCAACCTATCAATGAGTTTAGAGTTGATACGGATTTTACTGGTGCAGTGGGGTGAGGCGAACACCAAGGAGAAGGAGTTACCTATGATATGATTAGCTYATTTACTGTTACATGCAATGTGTGTTTATTTAAATATAGATTCATTTTTAGTATTTATTATTTATTTATAAATTGATTGCAATGCAGGTAAAGGAAAGTGAAGATCTTATATTGAAATCTTTATAAGAAAAAAACAAATGAAATGTCAGAAGAATATGGAAATATTTTTGAAAGAGAAACAAAAGAAGAGTCAAAGGCAAGTTCTCTTTTCTTGCAAAAACCCATCTAGTTCTCTTTTCTTACAAAAACCCATCTGCTACCAATCTTCCTCTTACCAAGAAAACCCAGCTGCTACCAATCCTCCTCTTACCAAGAAAACCCAGCTGCTACCAATCCTCCTCTTACGTATTTAACAATGCATGTAATTATTCCTTCGGTTGTTCGGGATTTGTGATTTTTGGTTTTTCATAGGATTTTGACCGGACTTTTGATTTCCATATGTTATGCATTTGGTGAGAGATAGACATGATTGTTAATTTATGCAGTGTAGCTGCAAAGGTGGGGACAACAGAAGATGTGTACATGTTAAGGTAAGTGTGCTATATCAAATCAAGGTCATAAGGTTTTTTTTGATCTATTTAAAATTTCTCATCACATTTTCTCTCCTAAGATTTATGTGGTCTCGATTTAATACTTCTCATAAGTACGCCATAAGGTTTTTTTTTTTTTTTCTATTTAAAATTTCTCATCAAATTTTCTGGTCGCTATTTAATATCTCTCATAAGATTTATGTGGTCTCGATTTAATACTTCTCATAAGTATTTTTAGGTCTCTATTCAAAAGTTCTCACAAGATYATTGGATTTTGGTTTYTTTCCCATATTTCTTATGCTTATAAAAAGTTGATATCTATTCAAGAATTTTGAYAGGACTTYTGATTCTCATACTTTTTTTAATTTTTGTAATGTATTTTGTGAGAGACATGATTATTGATTTATGTGGTGCAGATTCAGTGCTGCTGAAGGTAGAAGATGGGGTATGCATTTATTGTGTAGAGTCAACAGGAAGCACGACATATCAAATCAACCTTGTTAATTAACTAACCAATAGCATCAAAACAACTCATTGCATGGAGGTCAAGTTCAAGCATCTCATTCCAGGTATGTATTTATTTTTCCTCTAGTGTTACTTTGTGTTCAGAAAAATATTCATATTAACATTCATGGCATAAACATTACAGAGATTCATATTCTATTTATAGGAGCAATTCATGAGCATATCTAACTGTCTCAGCTAATTGTCTTAACTAACAAATGAGTTTTCGGTCTTTTCATCTGCCAGTCTTATATAGTTGTCATTTCATGAGCATATCTAACTGTCTGAGCTAATAGTCTTAACTAACAAATGAGTTTTCGGTCTTTTCATCTGCCAATCTTATATAGTTGCCATTCATATGTCAATTAACCCGAATAGCTAGAGGGTGATGTCAGGTTGACATTACATAGAGTCAAGCTTTTTATTACTTATTCTAACATTTCTCCTGAATGAAAAGTTTGTACTACTTTACAGTTAGTCTGATACAATTATTTATCAATGTCCATATAAACAGAAATCCATTTACTGGGCTACATGTAACATGGGTTTCCAACTGCTATAATACTCCCCAATGAAAAGTTTGTACTACTTTACTGCTATTCTGATATAATTATCTATCGATGTCCATATAAAAAGAAATCCATTTACTGGGCAATATGGGTTTCCAACCGCTATACTTTCTAGTTTTCTAGGAAAACTTTTCAACTACATGGTTCATCAACATTTTAACTGCCCACTGGATGTTTAGCCTATGATATGCCATGAGACAATCTGTGTTTTTCAAATGCATCTTTTGACAATGGTTTTGTGAGAATATCTATTCATTGATCTATTGAAGGACAATATTCTAACTTGATCTGCTCCACTGAAACCCGTTCTTTAAGAAAATGACAATCCATCTCAATGTGTTTTGTCCTCTCATGGAAAATTGAATTCTTTACCATCTTCAACACACTTCGCTTAGCACACCATAAAATTGCGGGACCTGTTTGTTTGCAATGGATATCTTCTAACATATGACATAACCAAACTGCTTCTTGCACCGTTGTTGATGCCGCTTGGAACCCAACCTCTGTAGTAGAAAGTGTGATTGTGTGTTGTTTCTTACTACTCCATAAAACTGCACTAGAATCCAAATGAAACATATAGCCTATGGTAGATTTGTTGTTATTTAATGAACCATCCCAATATGCATATGAATACCCTGCTAATTGAAGATCTATATCTATACCTAAATACCAAATACCATAGTCCATTGTTCCTTTAAGATATCTTAGAATTCTCTTTGGTGCTAGCCAGTGTGAATGCCTCGGTGCTATCATATATCTTACTGCCTTTCCATTTGCAAAAGATATATCTGGTCTGGTATTTTTCAAATATCTATAAGGCTCCCAACCAGTTGTCTGTAAAGTGTGTTATCAACAAACTCTGTTCCATTATTCTCAAGTAAGCCTCTTGCAACTCTCCATTCCAAATTTCTTAAGTAATTCCTTGGCATACTTACGTTGCGAGATAAATACTCCATCATTCATTTTCCAAACTTCTATACCAAGACATAAGTGCATCAAGCCAAGATATGAAATCCTTCTTATCAACATCTCAAAAATCATTCTCTTGACTTGTTCAATCTTTTTGTTACTGCTGCCAACAATGAGAAAGTCATCGACGTAGACAATAAGGATGGCCAAATCTTCTCCATCATTCAAAAAATATAGATTTGAATCATTAGGACTCTTATTGAAACCAATACCTTACAAGTGTTTATCGATTTTGGTATACCAAGCTCTAGGTGCCTTTTTCAAACCATACAATGCTTTGGTTAACTTGCAAACATACTACTCTTTTCCGTCTTCCATGTAACCTGGTGGTTGTTATATATAAACGTCTTCGTCGACTTCACTGTGTAAAAATGCACTCTTTACATCCATGTGATGTATAGGCCAATCCTGTTTTGTTGCAAGTGCAAAGATCATTCGTATTCTAGTCATATTTGCAGTGGGTGTAAATGTTTCATCATAATCAACTCCTCAACTCCTTCCTTTTGAGCATACCCTTTTGCAACTAATCTTGCCTTATGTTTTGCAACCTGACCATTTGCATCTTACTTGATTGTATAAACCCATTTGACTCCAATGAGTAACTTAACAAGTTCCCAAGTATTGCTTTTCATCAAGGAATATTATTCATCCATTGCTTCTTTCCATTCTTTCTCATTTTTGGTTTCTTCATAATTGGAAGGTTCATGAGAATTTTGAATATAAGCCACGAGAGCAAAGTTTATTCTTTGTCTCATGATCCTAACGTTTATGCCTTGGCTTGTAGGAACGTGAGCGAGTTTTGAGTCGTCAGTTGTTTTCCTAGCCCAAACTGGAGCCTTCTTAACTGGTGAATATATAAAAGAGCTTGCATCATTTGTGCTGTAAAGAATATTTGTTCTTTATTCTTTAACTAATTGTTCCTGTTCTGATTCATTTCTTTGCGGCTGAACTAACTCATGTGTAGGAGACTCCTCAAAAACAACATCTCTCCTTATGATTATGTCTCTTACTTCATCATATAATTTTTGCTTCTTCATCATATAATTTGTAGGCTTTAGTGGAATCAGTGTAGCCAACAAAGATGCATTTTTTAGACTTGCTATCCAATTTCCACCTTTTGTCATTTGTAATATGCACATAAGCTATGCTTCCAAATACTCTCAAATGAGTAACATTAGGTTTCCTTCCTGTTCAAAAGTTCTTCAGGGGTAACATTTCTTATTGTCTTGGTTGGGATTTTATTCAGAAGATAAACTGCAATATGAACTGCATCAAGCCCAAAACCGATTTCCCAAATATCTGCCTTGGAGCATACTTCTGGCCATTTCAACATGACTATTTTTCCTTTCTACCACACCATTCTGTTGTAGTGTGTATGAAGTAGTGAATTGCCTTTTAATTCCTTTCTGCTTGCAATAACTCATGAATTCTTTAGATGTATATTCTCCGCAATTTTCTAACCTTTAGACACTTCAACTTGTAGTTGTTCTCTTTTTCCACCATTGATTTGAAACAGACAAAGTTTTCAAAAGCTTCAAATTTGTTCTTTAGAAAATAGACCCAAATCTTCGAACTATAATCATCAATAAATGTCAAGAAACATTTTGATCCTGCTAGTGATTGGATCCACACAAGTCACTATGAACCAATTCTAATGGTCTTCTTGCTCTCCAAGCTCCAACTTTGTCAAAGGTATTCTTGTATTGTTTGCCTAAGATACAAGTTTCACATACTGATTTATCATGCTGAAGAAAAGGAAGCCCAATCACCTTGTTAAAATTTTTCATGAGATCCAAGTAATTGCGATTAATGTGCCCAAATCTTTTACGCCACAATTTTCCTATGCTCACAACTGATGCATTGATGTTCTGTTGTAGAGTATTTGATGTATCCAAATTATACATCCCATTTTCTTTGAAACCTTGAACAACAACTTTAAATTTCGTTGCCATATCTTTGATTAAACACGTGTTTGCTTGGAATTCAACAATAAGATTTTGCTTTTCTCTTGTGATTTGACTAATAGAGAGCAAATTCCTTCTTAATCCGGGTACACATAAAACATTATCAACAATGCCATTTTTCCCACCATCCATATGTATTTTAATGGAACCACTTCCTTCAGCTTGATGTTGCCTGTTGTCCCCAAGAATAATTGTTTCATCACTTCCTTTCTTAGTGAGAACTGTAAAAATGTCTTTGTTTAAAGTTATGTGGTAGGAGCAACCACTATCCAAATACCAAGTATCATGTTCATTATCCCTGGTGGTGGCCATAAATAAGTGCATGCCAGTTATCTTCTCTTCTCTTTGATTCTTATCTTCATATATGACAACAGTGTTGTGATACTGTTGTCCTCTGTTGTTTTGACTTCCTCTACTATTGTGGAAATTTTATCCTCTAAAATTGCGACTTTGAAAATTTTGACCTCTGAAATTGTTGTTTCTTCTTCTGAAATTTGACGAAGTAACATCTCTAAAAGTACTTGTGCTTCCCCTACTCTTATCCCATACAATAAATTCTTCACAGATCTGGCACCTAGCGACTGGGAAGATCTGCTGGTCTTTTGCATGGCATCTTCACATGTTGAATTCTTCCTGATGGATCTTCACGAATAGAGCTTCACACATTGATCTTCACCCCTGCAAACCTTGAATTAAGCATCTAAAAAAGATTTACATTAATCTTCACACAAGCTAAGAAATGTAAATCCAAGATAATCACACCATAACAAAAGAGATGGAGACTGTAACAAAAAATATGAAGGCAGATCGGCACGCCTTAGAAAATGAATTGAAATATGCTTGGCTTGGATCTCTTCAACACTTCTTTATCGATCTCTTCATGTGGCAGCTAGATATATCTCTTCACAAATGGCACAGATCTATTTACTCACAGTTCGAAATACAACAAACATGTCGAGATGAAAGGCTGTAGCAATCTTCAACAGGTTTTCCTTAGCTATCAACACTTCTTTATCACTCCACGATTGAGAACATGCTTTGATACCAAGTTGAGAATAATATTCATATTAACGTTCACGACATAAAATTATATAGTTTCATACTTCATTTATAGGAGTAAGTCATGAACATATCTAACAGTCATATCTAACTGTCTGAGGCTTGAGCTAATAGTCTTGACTAACACATGAGCTGTTGGTCTTTTCATCTGTTGGTTTTATATAGGTTTCATTCATATGTCAACTACTCCAACTAGCTAGAGGGTGATGTCATGTTGACATTACATAGAGTCAAGCTTTTTACTACTTATTCTAACATATTATCAAAAGCTCTTTGCCCATTCCTTCTATTTCTAAATTATAGAATATATCAATCAGTCATAATTTTAATATTTCATTCATTTATTTTTGAATGGCACTCAGTAAGAATAATATTCATATTAACATTCACGACATAAACATTATATAGTTTCATACTTCATTTATAGGAGTAAGTCATGAGCATATCTAACTGTCTGAGGCTTGAGCTAATAGTCTTGAGTCTTGACTAACACAGGAGCTGTTGGTCTTTTCATCTGTTGGTTTTATATAGCTGTCATTCATATGTCAACTACTCCAACTAGTTAGAGGGTGATGTCATGTTGACATTACATAGAGTCAAACTTTTTACTACTTATTCTAACATATTATCAAAAGCTCTTTGCCCATTCCTTCTGTTTCTAAATTATAGAATATATCAATCAGTCATAATTTTAATATTTCATTCATTTATTTTTTGAATGGCATCCTTTTGTCAATTTTATCTACCACACATATATGTGGAAATTTAGGATCCATGCAAATTTGAGTGAGATAGGATTCTATTTGCTTCTCATTTATCTGGATTCTGTTCTAATTTTTTGATTTTTTAGTATAATTTATTTCATTTGAGATTTTTTTCCCTGGAAAAAAACTTGTATCTTTTTATTTGTAAATAAAAAGCTTTACATTTTTAAACTACTTGAACAACATTCTTTTTCATTGCTATTATCTCAAAAACTGGATATCTCACCACTTAGATGTCCACAGGCAAAAGTCTAATTTCCAGCGCTCTCCATGTACTTATCCCTCATGTACAGATTTATAGAAGTTCGTTATGTTCACCCCCCAAAAAAGAACCTATCAAAACATTTGATACAGGATTTCTCCTCTTCTTAATAAACACAACAGTCCATATGTTAAAGTTTGCAGCAGAGTGAGTCATTCTCCAAGACTGCCTTGTGTAGGCTGACTTGAGACTTGGAGAAGAGCCTTATTTGAGATACGGCAAAAAGTCTTGTGAGCTTTGTATAAACAAAATCCAAGATAAGAGTATACTGCTGATCGGTCTTATTTGTGGCAAGACTGAGTGACCTCATTTGTTGAGGTATTGCCTTGTGTAGGAAAAAGTGGTGTGTGAGGTTCTCCTAGGTCAAGCAATTGACCATGAGTGGAGAACCAGATGGTCACATCCTGAGACAAATGATCTTTCTTATACGTGAGATACAAATGATGTATATGTGATGAGCTAGTATGATGGCGCGCGAGACCATGGCTGCCATGAAAGACTTGTGATTGCTGGAAGAAAGAAGAAGAGCTGAGCCTGTAGAAAAGTTGAGTTGCAAAGATGAGCTGCAAGTTGCAAAAGTCGAGTCATGCAATGACGAGTTGTCAAGTCAAGTCATAAAGTCGAGTCATGCAAAGACGAGATGTCAAGGAGTTGAGTTGTCAAGTTCGAGTTGTCAAAGTCGAGTCATGCAAACTCAGTTGCAAAGCAAAGTCGAGTTGTCAAGTAGTCTGCATGTAAAGTCGAGTTGGTAAAGTTACAAAGACGAGTTGACAAAGTCTGCATGTAAAGTCGAGTTGGTAAGTTGAGTTACTAAGACGAGTTATCTTAGTTAAGTCAAGTGGACTAAGTCTGCACGTAAAGTTGAGTTACAAAGACTAGTTATCTTAGTTAAGTCAAGTGATGAAGACGAGTTCCATGGCGAGTTATGGAGAAATAATAATTATTAATAGAACTCCTCAGTGCTTGACAAAAGGACATTGAATACTCGTTGAAGACCCAACAAAGAAGGAAGCTCTGCTGCTTTTGGGATCTCTGCAACAAGGACAGTTTGCTTTCAGGTTTCGGGCTGCGAACTTCTACCAGAATTTGAGCTAGCTTTAAAGCTAGATCTGGACAACAAACTCTCATGGTTGTAAGCCTGTGTAGCTGTGGTAAATTTGTATCTGCTCCTAGCTCATTCATTTGCTAATAAGAAAGATCATTCTCTGGTTTTTTTCCCTCAAGCTTGAGAGGGTTTTTCCAGGGTAAAATCCTTGTGTTATCGTGCATGCTTCTATTCTATTTCTGTTCATGTATCTCTGCGTATTCACTGTGAAGAAATTATAAATCAGCAGAAGTATTTTTTAAGAAATATTACAGATCTGAACTATATTTAAATTTCAACACCATATGCTACCATCTATCAACAGAGCTGATTTAAAAACAACAGTTTTCAGAAAAGATCAGAACTGTATCATGCCTCCTTGATGTTCAGTAATAATAAGTAAGCTTTGTTATCGCACGGTTTGTAGGAGAGGTCCAAGAGCTTGAGTCAGGGCTTGAAACCGGCGTAACAGGAGCTTCCCCACCCACTGTCACCTCGATGGGGAGCTCTTTCTATTTAGGAGGGCTAGTCCAAGGGAGACGTCCCTAAGGCAATCTGGGTTTAAAGAAGGGCTAAAGGATAAAAGACCAAGACTAAGGTTCCCT